>VZTO01004062.1:8201-25123 GCA_013400615.1 Syrrhaptes paradoxus
TCTACCAGAGCAAACTCCTCCTTTGTCCTGACTTTCTCCGGGGCTACAGGGGTATGGGGCTTCTCAGGACAGCCTCCGGCGGTATAGACAGAGACAAAGAAGGCATTCAGTAACTCTGCCTTCTCTGTGTCCTCTGTCACCAGAGCACCCACCTCATTGATCAGTGGGCCTACATCACTTATTAAGGAAGTCTCAACCAAAATTAAAATCAACAGTGATTACCTTCCATAAACCTAGACATCCTGGTTTCACATTAAGAAATGTCTATACGCAGCTTAAGAAGGGTAAGCACTAAGTAGAGGAAAGCTAATTCAGAATAGAAGGCTGCACAGCATAACTCAGAACACAACAAACCCACCAGAAATAGCCAGCAGAAATACAGAAAACAAGAAAAGAATCACAACTGTGCAGGGGTCATAACCACAGTAAGATCAAAACCAAAAGTCAGTGCAACCTCTCCTCACTGCCAAGTGGAATACTAGTTCCTAAATCCCTTAATAATAATCTAGTTTGGAGAAACTAAACAACACTGATTCAATAGATCAGTTGCATGTGAATTCTTCCCCAGTTTTAATTACACAGTGGTTCCAGGATGTTTTGACTATATCAGGCACAAATTGAAATTCACTTAAGATTCTGGTAAAGAGCCCCTTTAAGATAGATTCCACTTAATACACTGGACAAGAAAGGTTCAACTTAACCCCGCCAACATAATTAATGAACATCCCGACATGGCACACAGAACAATGACAATAGCGATCAGCACTTCTGTTATCAGCACTTTGCACCCTCCAGCAGCTGAATAGCACTCTACCACCCAATAAAGCCACAGTACATTAAATCAAATCTTGCCAGTGAGATATTCCATTCCCAAAGCTACAAAGTAGCCAACCTGAAGGATTTCTACCACTGGAGAAAAAAAATAAAGTGCAGAAATTATTGTATTTTTTGAGCTGTTTTACCTACTTTGTCCTTGAAGATATGTGGGTTTTGATAGATGAAGTCACGATAGCTTTCTGTGCGCACTTTATCCTATGATTTAGAGAAAAAATAAACATATTCACTTTTTCTACTTATGTACAGCAAATCACTCAAAAATGCTGAAAAACTTATTTTTTAACTTGGCCTAAACATGTTCTGTGGCTACTGTACTTATAAGGGCTCTGCAATCACAACATTTTCCATACTATATTTTTTCAGAATGTATTGCCTTTGCAAACGAAGCCAGCTGAGCTTCTACAGGAAAAATATGAAATTAGCTTACACTTTTCTGACCCACTGTATTTGATTTAGAAGGTTTCAAAGTTCTTAATACCCTTTCACCACTTTCCAGGCACAGCAGTAATAACAGAGTTGCAATGCTGCATCAACTTTACGTAACAACCTTCCATACAATGGTAAAAACTTGAGTCACGAGCTCATAAGATGTTTTGTATCATTTTACTCTCTGGCACTCCTGTGACACACAGATTCCTTAAAAAAGAATTTATGGATCAGATTAACCTTTTCCATTTCTAAACAAACTGCAAATTTGCAAACCTGACAGGTAGACAGTAATTGAAGCTGTACAGCCCATTGTATGAAAGCCCAATATAATACATAAACAAACTTAACCGTAGTACAACATGACCTGAGAAGCTGGAATATTTTCAAGCATTTACCTAAACATTTATAGTATCTTAGTATTTTAAAGCTAGCAGTATAGCTCAATTTACCAGGCAATACATTAAAACATTGATTCTCTTAATATGCATCAGCAGGTACACAAATTGACAGCCAAGAATAGGTTTTAGAATTGCTGTTGCAGTTGAAGTCTTACAGCAACTTTTATCCAGTAAATACAAGCCTACAAATAATACTGAAGTATAAAATCCAACTGCTTATATTTAAGTTAGTGTTTTTCTACTATGGCAGGTAAGAATCTTTAGAAACAATACAGAAACTAAAGAAATTTTCTCTAGTGAGAAAGAACAAAGTCTACTTTATTAGAAAAACAAGAGACTGAGAATAAAAGATATGTTCCTAAAAATTCTGAAGACAAATTATTTTAAGGCCTGAAAAATCCTAAAATCCAGTTTTAAGTTTAGGAGGATTATCACACACAGAGCCCAAAGAAACAGGGATGATTTTAGAAAATTGTACTTTAAAGTGATACATAATTAACATGAACAAAAAACCTGGGATCCTTTGAAATCATATTGGTTTGTTGTGACGTTATATTCAGAGCAACTATTTTTAGTGCTTCACCTCTACTGAAGTATATAATAGGATTTGCTGAAATGACCAAAAAAGTTAAAAAAAAATCAGAATGTTCAGCATCAATCAAGAAAGCAGCCAGCTGGAAAGCTTTCAGCCTTACATCCTGCCCACTCCCACTGCCTCAGCACTGCCCCAACTTAATCAATACAATTCTAGCTGCTGTCTCTACTATATGCACTGCTGCTCAAGTAAGCCATGGTCATTCACTTCAGGTCTCTTGATTCATCAATTCCATTCTCTCACTCGTCATTTCAAAGTAATGCTTTTTTTGGTTTCTTTTTAATTAAATTGGTAAGGAAATTTATTATGATGATAGTCAAGAAATTCTCGAGCAAAAAAACAGAACAAGGGGAAACACTAGCCATTCGGCCAGTGTAAAGCAGCAATGTTCTGCCATCCCTGAAGTATTTGCAGAAAAAAATTTTGAAACTTCATCCTACCACTAGCAGGCATAAGAAAAATGTTTCAAAACATACACATAAAAACCACCAAAGTGAATGCCTAGCATATAGGAAAAAATTCAATGCACACACGGTAGAAATCAATTGCTTTCCTATGTTTAGGAAACTCAAAAAAGTCATCTTAAAAACATTCTGATAAACATTCCCTGAAACAAATAAAATATGATTTTGTACCAATCTCCTTCTGCAGAGATGCAGAATTATTATAAACTTTACTAGCAAACAGAAAGGCTTCCTCATCCTACAGCCTATAACATCTCAAATGACATCTTTATACAACAACAAAACCAAACTTCTACAATTTATATTTATCTTCAAGACTAAATAATTTCTCTAGACCACACATTTCGGAAAACATTCTTCTACTTGCACAAACATCTCTGTGCTTCTGTAAAATCCTCCCCCTTAAAATTAACCTCATGCTTATACTATTCTTAACACAGATTCATGTGTATTTCTACATTGGGGCCACTAAATCATTTACAAAGCAGAAAATTTCATATGCTATCTGAATGGACAAAGTCACTTCACAACTTCATATTCTATCTCTACATTAGGCAGGATTTTTATTTGTTTCTGCCTTAAAATGACAAAACTGTTTCTGATTTTCACAACTATGATGCTTTCTCTGAAAGGAACCATTAAGAGGTTTTGATTTACATGTCAATTATAAGTTGTTGAGGTATGCATTTGGTTTTTTTAAGGTTAAAAGGGCATACACAGGTTTGCCTTTGGAGAGCTTTAAGCATTTTTTTTTTTATCTTTACCATTGAAAAGGAGCATACAGTTTCTCCAGCTGTTCAATGTCACATTATCAATACAATGAACTGTGTGCAAATACCAACAATTTCTGTTTACCTAGTGCAATAGGAAACCACAATATTTGTGAAATTGTTTTTCAATTGTTAGGAAAACAAACTAAAGAAAAATATTCACTGTCTGTACCATGTTTTATCCTTTATCTTTTAAGCACCCAGGAAAAAGCTGCTTTTGGCAAGTTAAGGTTGTGGTACAGATACTGTTGTATATCTTCAAGCATATTTATAGAGTACATGATTTTATGTTCCTAGTGCTTCCCATAAACAAAATGTACACAAAGGAAATAAAACTGGAAAAAGATCTCTCAACCCAACTCCTAGGAAAAATCTACCATGTATAGAAGGGGTTAAAAATGCAGCTGCTCTGCAGCATATTTATGGGCACACAGCCCACTTCATTCCATCTCTCCTCCTTAGTCCTACTACGATGCAATTTAGAGGACTTTCTAACCTTAAGCATCTCTTCGTGTATCCCATAATGCCCATAGGAGCTGAAGTAAACACCATCCTCATCCTCCTGAAGGTCTGCAATGGCGCCGGATGACGAGCAGCTTCTGACATCTGCATTCATCACAAAATCCTGTGCAAACTGTCTGTAATCAATTTGAAATATACCCTTGAGACACGTTTATGGCAACAAGAAAAGGAGGCAGAGGTGGAGTGGGGGGGAGAAGGGGCTTGAAAGCAGGGGGGGAATCCAGACGGCACAGGGGCTTTGGCAACAATGGAACCGGTTTGAAGTGTGCACAACCTCCCTCTACCGGCTCCTCCAGGCTGCTGCACCTCACCCTCCATCCATCACCTTCTGCAGTGACTACTTTCTGCTTTCATCCAGCAAGTATCAGCAGTGAAACATTTGGATTTCGTTTCTATTTTTAAGGAGCAATTATATATTCTGCACTCGCTAGGACAAAAGCTAGGATCACGGCAGTCAGAGTCAATGGGAGACAACAAGTGTCTTAGGCTGTGCGATGCAGATACGGACTCGATACAACAAACAATGCAAGAACTCCAAACCATACAATGCTGCATAACTAGTGGAAGGTAGAAGATAGTACTTTAAAACCGAAGCATTGGGGTGGACACAAACTAGAACTTAGAACTCAATTTATTACTTTAATTTCATGCTGCTTATTTTTCCTCCTCCATGGCCTTATGTTCCTAATATGCATGTTCTCTTCACACTTCTCAAAGCAGTTTTGATGACAAAATACACAAATTCAGGATTTTATCCCAAAAACACTGTAATTAAAAGTTGCCAAGAGCTCACACTATACACATAATAAAGCGAAAAAGATATTCCTCCAAGGTCTACAGTCCAACATCAAACTTACACCCTAGACCACTCCAAAGCAGCCAAAGCTCACTTTTAACAGTGGTCACACTGAAAAAAACTTAATGTATAGAAGCTGTAGGTAACATCTCATTACTAGTACCATCCTTACAGAACAACAAACCCCAAAATATTATTTCAGTCCTGATGTGCAAAGTACTTCCCTGCTTAACTAGCTTGGATAGAAAAAGATGTTAAGGGAATTTGTATTAAAAGTTTTTCAGTATCAGAAACTTCCTGTTCTTGCTGACATACAGATAAGGTCTGGATCTTATTTTAAATGATAAAGAAGGGAACAAGACTAAGACAAGACAATATACAGGGAAAAAAAAAAGTTATCCAAGTACAGTGACAAATTTCCCTCATTCTTATTCTTTAGGATGATTAACACAGAATATAGACAAAGGGTACTGTACACTATCAAGTACAATCTGCAAACGTTAAAACTGTTCATTTTTGACATGTATAATTGTTCACAGCTAGTAGGATTTGAACAAAACTATGAATTTATTTTGGTACACTTAGTTACTAATAACATCAAGCACGTGTTCTCAAAACAAACAACAAACCCTCAAATGTATTTTACAAAACAAGGTTTTTGCCACTTCACTTTTTCATGAAAGAACTGAAGTATTTTTCCAAGTCTCTTAAATGTAATTTCAGTTCTTCAGTGTCCGATCAGTGTGATCTTGAAATGACATGTTTGTACAGGATTTAATCCTATGTGACCCAATAAGAAGTTTACATTCCCCTTGTATCCACGGGCATCAACAACCCACATTTTGAAGACCCGAAGATTTAGAAGTAGCACGTACAGCTATGGGGATGTCCTGATTCCTGATTGCGATGCACTGAATATTCTTACTAACAGAACTCACACCTAAGACTGAAAACAAAAGTAATTGAAAAGTTGGTTTATTAATTTAACTGAGGGTTTCTCCAAACTGTAACTGGATTCTACTACTAACTATCATTGTTTAGAGGCATCTCTGAAAGTGTTTAGGGTCCTGTATTTAATTTGTCAATATCTCCCTCTTCGCCACTGGGTACATCTTCAAAGTTTAAACTCATATTTAAAGGACAGAAGAGTGTCTGAAAAACAGAGTAGTCTGAAGCAAAACACGTGTTTCTGGGGCATGTACTTATTTCATTTTCCTAAGCACGCTTTTAATTTGTGCAGGTTTTCTGTAGCTTTTACTAATCATCTACAAGATGTTTACTAACCATCTGCAAGATAAAAGCAAAACCTACAGTTCCCACAAATTATGAGTTTTATTCCACAGTTACATTCTACCCCTTCTTTGAATTCCTATTGGTCTTTAAACACAAACATCTCATCTCACCTAAAATACATCACACAAAAAAACCCACTTTAGTTCAAACACTTACTTCATTTTTTGAAGATCATCTTGTGCTCTAGCCAAGGCTGCTTCTGCAAGTCTTGCTCTGTGTTCTGCATGTTTTAATTGTTCAAGGAGCACCGTGGTATCATTTAAACCATTAGAACACAAAACATTTGTAGGTTCACAAAGATCTTCTATATCTGATGAAATGAGGAGGAAAAAAAAACCTGCCAGTCCAGTGTTGCTCCACAGCAGCTCATAAACATATGATGTTTCCAGCATTGCTATTTCTGTCTTTGGACAATTTGTAATTGTAGACTGCTTTACAAGAAGCACCTCTGAATTTGATAGGACTAACTGTAGAACACAATACTACCTAGTGAAAGCATAACAAGCTTAAAGCTCACAAAGCAAATAAATCCAGAATTCAGACTTTGTTTAAATAGCAGTACTCAATTATTGATAGAGACATTAGTTTAGCTTAAGTTAATCCTATGCTCTGTTTTTCCAGTTATGTTATTCTCAGGTCAAAAGGGCTGTTAATGGTAAAAGGTAAGAGGGTTTATAAACTTTAAATTTCTTAGTAATTAGACAGTAACTCTTTATTTTGAAACCAATTCCTGAGGCTTTTACAGAGCTTATGATCACACAAAACTCAAAAGAGCAGAAACAGAAGGAACCTAGATGAAACTGCTTTTTAACTACCAAAACTCAAGAGTCAGCACTAGGTCCCATTCACCTCTTGCTAATTCAGCTAGTGATTTCAACAAATGTCAGTGGATTAAAAAAAAATGGTGCTACTGTGTTTTTTGGATATAGTAAGAAGTTACTGTCATCTTATCAGGCAAAAACTTCCTTAAAAAAACTCAACTCCTTTATGTGAAAGAAAGATGTACAATCAATTGCAAAATAGGAGGCGAGTGGGAGGACCACGGGAAGCAAAAATAAGTTCAAAAGTCAAAATTAATTCTCTCAAGGCCATCTGATGAACTGTCATAAGAGAGAAACTAAGGTTGCTTGTACTGATTGCTAGAATCACTAAAGAAGCAGAACTCTTCTATGCAGCTCTAATATCTTACATTTGGTTGGTCCAAAATACAACTTGTATAAAAGATGAAGATATTTTCAACAAGGCAAATTACTTGCTCCTTACTTCTAGCATACAGTTTCGAATGAATGCATCTGATTTTAAATACCTACATTTAGAAGCTTTAAAAGCTTCATAAGTCTCCCAGTGCTATTTGGGTGGAGTGCCCCTTTGCCTTGCTTAATTACTACACACAGCATCTCCGCTATGAACATCATATTTGCAATAAGCAAATGCAGAAAATAAACAGGGCTATGTAAATCTCAGCCATTGAAAATCAGCACATAACATGTGGTAAAAATTTCAGAGTGTGACTTAATGTAATGACTTCAGGTATTACATGGACCTTCTCACGTACCTAAGTCAACTGAATAATTGTGATGATGCTTCATACGACAGGAACTCTGCCAATACCACATTTACCCAACAACACAGTACAGTCATACTGAAATATCTTTATTTACCAAACTGAAGTAGAAGATCATCTTCTAGCTCTGGTTTCAAATATTCCTCTCCTTCCCAAGGCAGTGGGCTGCTAAGTGAACTCAAATATGCTGCTGTCGGTTTCTAGACAGAAGAAGAGCATGTAAGCCAAGTTGCTTAGAGAACACCAGCCCTTCAATTTCATTCAAGAAAATAAGGCAAAGACCCGTTCTTCCACCATGCCTGAGAAACTTCAGTTACCAAGAAGTAAACCCATCACTGGAGTGAGACAGCAGAGCCAAAGGCCAAGATGAATTAACAAAACAACATGATACTACACAGAGTGACCTTTTTGTAAGTCTAAACATCCTCTTCTGGAAATAATAAAACTCACTTTAATTAAATATATTTGAAATAACAACAACTTCCCATATAAATAAATCAGTCAATGGCTATTTTAATTCCTGCAATTTCTTATTCCTAGAAATATAAAATTTCACGTAGTTATTTAAAAAAGGGCAAGTTGAAAGCACAGCATCTTGATTTCCCACTCTCCAGGTATAGATTACAGAAGTAGTATGTGGCACACCTACCTTTAATCTAACAAAGTTTATTAGCTTAACATATCCATAAAAATCAAGTCCTGGAAAGAAAAAAAGGAGAAAAAAAGAAAAAGAGAGCTCACATTACAGAAAACCCACAAATATTTTACAATTATATGAATACTAATTACTCCTTCAATCGGCCCCACCTTCCCCTTGGGGGGTACATCATTATCTAGTGCAGTCTTCCTATCCAAGTTTGTCATTTACATTTTTCTTCTCTTTAAGACTAAAGCAGGAAATTCACACCCTTAAGACAAATACATTTTCTACAAATCAAGAATGGAACGTGACTTCTGAACAGAGATTTCATTCATCCGGCAAGTAACTACATCAGGACAGCCACGTTTATGTCCTGCTAGCTACGATGCTGGAATTTTAGGTGTTTTGCTCCTTTGTTCATAATTTTACCTTTCTGCCTAATTATAAATTGATCCTGTTCATCAATTGTAGCTGACAACCCTACTCATCAAGGATACACACCCACATTGATTTAAAACTGCCACTTTGCTCAAAAATAACAGCAGTTTAAATACAATTATGTACTTTCCTCAAGAATGGTGTGGATGCTGCATAAACTCAGAATACTTTCTGGTGTATTTTATACAGAAAACAGACTAGATCTTACAATTTTACATGCAGATTTCTAAATACTTCCCAGCGCTTCACATACACTCTCCTATAAGTAGCTTCCTTCAGTCACCACCTCAGCCAAAATAGGTGGCAGATTCAAGTGAAAGCCAACCTTGAACTTTACTTAGAAAGAATGAAACAGACGTTGGAGCCTTCCTACAATCACCTGAGAGAAGGAAAGCCAAGACTGCAAACAGCCCCTTCAAAGCCACCAGCAGCACAATCCAACTACTTGACCACCCGCTTTGGTCTCTGCTAAACTTCTGAGTCCAACAACAACGTCACTACTCAGGCAAGAGGACCCCGCAGATCAGGTAAATAGCTCTTACTCCAGCATGTAGTGTTCTGGCTCAGGTTGATCAAGTAGGCACTCAGCACAAGCCAGTAGAGATCAATCTTACTTTTGTTACTAGTTGAAAGCTTTACCAATAGATAAAGCATACAAGAACCAGCCAATATAAAGATAACACACAAGCATTTTTCTAAAACAGCTTATCTCATTCAATCTTGGAATCTTCAGCTACAACCAGGAAATCAGTTGGAAACAAGCTAATCTTCTAAATGGATTTTAAACAAAATGCTGATAGGCAGAAGAAAATGACAGCTCATAAGAAAAAACTTACCATGTTTCTTGATCACATCACAAACATTGAACTGATGTTCTGTTTTGCAGTGGGAGAACACATCTTCAGCAGAACTAAACAACCTGTAAATAACAAATTATTAAATACACAGAATTAACATGCTTAGATGTTGTAACGCTCACGAAGTTTCCATGCACTGTTCTGACCTGCTACATAATGTGCCCAGAACACACCATTTTTGCCTTTTTTTTTTTGCCTAAGGTGGCTCCTTATTTACATACCTTGCAAAGAAGCTTTTACCTTGTTTACAAAACACTTTGCAACATAAGTTATAAACACAAACATTTTGTTTGACAAAAAATGTGAACTCTGGTAACTTTCAAAAACCCCTTGAGAGCAAAGACAACATTAAACCTGAAATCAAAGAACTGCAGGTATACAAGTTAGCCAGCCATATACATCTACTGCATCAAAGCAGAAACTCTCATCTGTTTACCGACAGGAGGAAGAGATGAGAGAGAAAATTAAAGTGATGAACTTCCACACGGCTTCTGGGTGAGGAGAGCGGAATTACCTGCTTTCCACGTAATTCCTCCCTCCCGTAGCCTGGATTTAACAGACCTTAAACTCTACAAAGACCGTACGCAGCATCACCAAGCTACAGAGCACTTTAACAAACTACGTGTTATTTATTTTTCTGATGTGGTTGCCTCCCGCAGGCTGAGTTTGGGCGCTCGCACCCCCACAACCCCCCGCACTTTTCTCTAAGAGGCTCCGCGGGTACGATCGCGCCTCAGGAGCTCCCTCGGCCGCGCGGGGGGAACGCAGGGACACCGCAAGCAGACCGCGGGGCTCCCCCCGCCGCCCCACCTGTCACAGAAGAGGCAGCGGGTCTGCAGGCCCTCAGCAGCGGCGCCTTCCTCCTCCTCCTCCTCCTCCCAGGCCTCCTCTCCGTCAGACAGCTCCGGCATCTCCTCCTCAGCGGGAGGCCCGCCGGCCCCTGTGGAGCCGACAGCGAGGGACCATTACTGACTGGAGAAGGAGGACAAAGGCGGGAAGGGGGACGCGCGCCCAGTCACCCACCTGCCAGAGCCGCGCCCGCCGCCCGCGAGCCCATGCTCCTGCCTCCGCCCCCACGTGCGCCGCTTCCGGGTTCGATGCCCCGCCCCGCTCCTTACATCATCAGCGTGGAGAGGCGGGCCCGAGACGGTTAGCGCGCCCCCTGGCGGGGCCCTCCGGGCACGGGGAAAGGCGTCATCGTTCCTAAGGGCACCGACTGCCGGGGAGGGGAGGGGGCGGCGCCATTTTGTGGAGCAGGGCGGGGCCGCGCGTCGCCATCAGCTCGGCTGACGGCAGCGGCCCCCTCACCGCGGCAGTCGCCGCTGTCACCTCACAGAAGTGGACCCCAGGCAGATGGATAAAGGGGGCCTGCAGCCAGCCTAAAATGTGAGAGGGAGTTTCTGCTCGGAGGTGGAATCGGCCTTTGGGCGCTTGGCAGGTGGCTGGCAGCCGGGTTTCTGCTTCTGACAAGTGGCGTGGCTGTGATGGGATTGTTAAATGGAATAACAACACGTGTATTGGCTTTTAAGTGAAATATAGTAGACTTTTAGAACTGAGGGCCTGATTCAAATGAGTAAGTTAAAAACGGTTTTAAAAATTACATAGAAAACCAGCTTGAGGTTCATCCTCTGAAGAAGGTGGTATTTGACACCCTGGGCAGGTTACAGAATCGCCTTCATACCTGACAGAAACATACATCTCTTCAAACCTGGTAGAGGAAATATTAAAGCTAGAATTTTTCCAATTTGTACCCTCAAACTGTATAAAGTCATATCTGTGCTTCCAGAAATAGTTCAATTACTGTTTCACTTTGAACCTGACTGCGTCTATGACTAGCAGTTGCAAGAGCAAAGGTATGCGTGCATCCTATTAGCACTGGTCGAATCAGGGGGCTAAATACCGTATTTGTCCGGCATCTGATAACTAAACAAGGGTACAGTCTGTTTCCTAATACAGCGCAGAATCATAGAATCACAGAATCACAGAACGGTTTTGGGTTGGAATGGACCTTCGAGATCACCGAGTTCCAACCCCCTGCCACGGGCAGGGACACCTCCCACTGGCCCAGGTTGCTCAAAGCCTCATCCAGCCTGGCCTTGAACCCCTCCAGGGATGGGGCATCCCTGGAAATAACCCAATAACAGCCGATGCTGTCTTCTTCACCCAGAAGTGAGGGTCCACCTGTGGTCGATATTTCTAAGTCCTCTCTGTGTGTCTACACCGGCCAGCCAGTGCTGAGTCCCAGTGAAAGAAGAGGGCCACCAAAGGGCGAGTGTTGCTCACTTGAGAAAGGAAATTTGATCTAAGAGCTACTAAATCAGACTCCTTCACAAATTCTGTTTTGTGTTTAAATTCTGTATTCTCATGTTTTTTTTTCCCTTGCATAGCGACTGAGTACTACTTATTAAACAAGAATTAGCGCAACATGCTGCATACCCTAAATGCACAGCAGACATCTAGGCAAGTCAGATTCTTCTACCTCGTTCTCCCAAAGTAGGGTCAGATGTAATGAAAGAAGTAGAATTGACACAGAATGATAAAATGTACTTTTCCTCTACTCTTGCTCAAGCAGCTAATGGCAGAAATAGATTTAACAGCCACTGCTCTGTAAGTAGTGCCCGGGCTGATAGCAGCAAAGCAGAAACAGCAGCTTCTTTGTGTTTTACTGAAATTCTCCCCCACTGACAGGGCAAGGGGTCACTGATTGCATAGTCTTTGCTCCATTGCACACCCTCGGCTATTGTTGAGTCCACTCAGAGAGTGACAGACTGAATGTGCTGCGCAGCCTTGTAACCGACGCTTCTTTTTTATTATTGCGTGAATTAAGATTCTCAATAAATGCAAAGCACCTGTTCATTTGGGTCAGTGTATATAACATGTTGGGTGAAGACTGTATGAAATCCTGCAGCAGAATTGTATAATTTACACCGGTACCTCTTGAAATATGATCATCTTTGTTACAATCTCCTAATCCTTGTAAAGGGATTTGCATGGTACAGGAAGATTTACAATGTAATGGATTACTATTTCATAATCCGGGCCAACTGAAAGAAACCTCAAATATTTACAATTTTTTACTGCTTTTCAAACTTTTTTTTCCAGATCTGGAAACACAACACTGGGGAGGCTGTTAGAGGGTGTTCACACACAAAACATGATATCAATATATTGCTTGTGGGCTTTGTTTCATCTGGATTTCCAAGCATGTGTAACTTTATTCTCTACCTGCTCACTCTTTTGTCACCACAGCATTTGTCCTTATTCAAACGCAAAGAAAGTAAGTTAACAGAAATTGCATAGGAAACAAATGAAACTATTTTGAGCAAACCGTTATTAAATGGCTATGACTTTACCCTACTTAAAATGTATTTGGAAAAAAGAGAGAGAAACTCTTTAAAATTATTATAGGAAAGCCAATTATTTCTTAGTCATTCATGTAGTCAGAGTTTTGGGGTTTTTTTTCCAATTTTAACCACTCAAGGTCTCCAACAGAGCAGACAACTGCATAGAATCATGAAACTCAAGACTGAAGACAATTTTTCAAAAGCATTTTCTCTCAAGAAAGTCCAAACCATCTGAAATTTTACACTGCACTCCTTGGATACTAAATGCAGGCTGCTACATGTAAGTGCCAAGAATGACGCTCCCAAAAGCACAGAGTATGATCACAAATGCTGTCTTACGCTCAGTCCTCCCATCCCAACTTGTTGCATTTTTTATTAAATTAATGATGCAAACTCTCTGTAGCAAGTAGTTTAAAATCAGATAGTGGCTTTTTCATTGAATCTTTAAGATATGTAGCAATGTGAGGTTCTCGCAAAGCTGCCATCTCCCAACACGCAGCAATGAAAAGCGTAGCTGCAGCAATGAGAGGTGCAAAAGAAAGAGGTACAGAAACCTCATATTTCATAGAGGGACATCACTGCAAGTGAAACATAATTAACGCCAGTGATCTCCTTACACCTTTGTTATCCTCTCAGCTAAAGGGTGAATTTAGACTTTGTTAAAATAATTAAGAGCTTGGAAAGATCTAAATGAAAACGTAAATCAGAAAATTTGAGAGCCAGTTAGTATACAGAGGGAACAAGCTGTAATAAAAAATATTTTTGGTTCCTGTAATCAGGAAAAATGATATTGAAAGCAGAATTGATAATCTGAATTTACATGCTCAAGTCAACATGCTCAATCAGTTTAAAAGTTTCATACAGTGATGGCCATATTCAGCTTAACATAATAAAATATATTCAGCTTAATATAATAAAATACAATGGAGATATTTTTAATCTGGGCAAAGCCCAGGGGACCCTGTGTAGGAAAGTGTGGGAAGTTAGGGTTAGGTTTAAGCTTAAGAGAGCCTACATCTGCAGCTGAAGTGGGGCTGGAAGGTGCTGCCAAAGGAAAGTGTGGGCTACAAAACTGATGTTTTTTTTTTTTATCTGCACTGGGGCAGGTTTTGGGTTGTTAGGATTTTTTTTATTTGAGGTTTTTTTGTTGTGTTTGGTTTGGGGATTTGGGGGCTTTTTGTTTTGGTTTTAACAAAAGCTCACCCTGAAACTAGGGTTAGGGTTACATTACAAAGTATGGGACTCAGTATGTTATACAGATAATTTTCAGTCCCCTCTGTTCTTTCTTTATTTTCTCTGCTTTAAGATTAAAGCAGCACTTTTCGACCTGTCAAAAAGGCAAAGGAAATACAAATGTCACATTCTCCACTACTTTCTTGCATCAGATCAGCAAACTTATTAGATGGGCTGTTTCAGGTGCTACAGACCACTGGGATCCAACTGAGAAAACTCCAATCAGAGAATGTAAAAAAAAAAAAAAGGTACTTGGAGGCTTAGAAAATCACTGTTCTTCAGAGTTACTTTCACTGTTGATGTCCAAAAGGTAAATGCAGATCAAAGTACTTGTAAGCATCTTAAGGGTAAACTGGTGTTCACAGAGTAAGCATCCATAAGAAACTTAGGCTTTTCTATCTGTTAATATCTGTGTTTCTACAGGGAAAGAAATATCTGGACTTAGAGTAAATTATTATAAAGATAAAATACAAAATAAAACCTAGCCCCATTTGAAGTAAAATGAAGTGTTTACCTTAGACTGTGTCTTCACCATGCAGATATACAATCTCTATTCATTCACAGTAAGAAAACAAGTGAGGACAGGCATTTTGGGGAATTCAGATCAGCCAACAGGTCAAACTAGTGGAACTATGAGGGCTGCACATTAAAAACAAACCTTCAAAAACACTATTTGGGACATAATATTTGACAAGATATTTAGTGTCACAGCAGCAGATGTGACAAACTCTGGATGTAAATACCTAGATGAGCTACTTAGAAACGAAAGCCTTTCTTGTGAGGGGCTCAGCATCTGAGAACGTCAAATCCCCCAGAACCAGCTCTGGTCTGTTCATGAGGAGTAACAGACTGAAGACAGTGGAAGCTTGAAGTGTGCCAGAAAAAAGAAGGATCAAATTGCTGAAGAAAAATGTAGAAATCATGAATCAAATCAAAATCAAAAGTATTAGTATGTTTTCATACCTATTTAAGGTATGCCTAGTGCCTAGATTTCCAGGGCTTGATAAGAATGTCTTTGAGAGCAGAACTGAAATGCAAGTAGAGTAAGTGTGAAATTTTTTAGGTTACAAGACAATAATAGGGACCAACATAAGAAAGCCATACTTCTCATACTTCTCATGCCTATTACATACGCAGTGTAAATGATTTACCTTAGTGCGCGTTAGACCACAGCCCAGCCCAGTCTCTCCATTCTGATGGATGTAGCAAAAATAGAAGTATTTCTGTGTTCAGCTCTGCTTTCGCTAAGTTGTACCTGTCCCAACAGAATGAGGAACAATGTTGACGATCATGAGCAGACAAAATCAAGTTAGGAGAAGTCAGAAAAAGAGACGGAAATCAAAAAGTAGAATCATGCATAAGATCACATCTATTGCTTTTCTTGTAAAACCATTTGTACTTTTCCAACAAAGGGAAAGTAAGGGAGTGTCCACAACATTTCATTTATCAAAAATAAATTTACTGGGATGAATTCAGTTAGTTGCTTGCAGCAAAGGAGGTACTATTTTACTTTCATTTCTATATCTAGAAAACTGGAGAGACTTCTATAATGATTTCTGACAATATATAGATGGGGAATATTTCAGAAGGTCAGGGTTTCAAAAGATTTATTGCAACAGTTTAGGTAAATCTTTGTAGAGGACCTGTAAACACCGGATTTCTTAATGTTGTTAGTATTGAAAAGGTAGTTACTATCTCCTACTGTAAACTTGTAATGAAAACACTTTACAGACAGATTGGGAAAATTAGATTCTCAGAGATGATCTAGCTACCCTAAAGGCTTCTCCCAGAGGTCTAAAGAACGTAGGAAGCAGGAAAACTAATTACTTACCTTACACAAATTATGTAAGTAAACAAAAGCAAAATGTAAAGGCGCAATCAAACAAATTTTAAAGCAGGAAAATGAAACTATCTGTTGTGGACCAAGCAAGGAGTCATTAAGTAGCATTAGGCTAGTGTTCCAATTTTTGTGCCTGTTTGTTACAAGTTCTCTCGGTTTAGCTTTTCTGCTGACAGATTTTTGCCTCATTTTCAGTTCATTTCACCGAACAAAACTAACATCAGAATGGAAATATCCTTCAGTAAAACTGCAAATTCTCCTGATAAATATTAATTGCCACTTTTTTTAAAAGGTGCTTGTTTGAGGTATTATGAGTAGTAGCTATGTGTGTTAAATCTCCCATTCTTTGTACCAGCTTCTTTAAAAAAAAAAAAAATAAATCAGCCAATGAAAAGTGCCTAGACCGACGCTGTCTCCCTCGGTTAATCCAAGCCCAGTAGAGGGATAATTTGATTAAACTGAGACCCTAATTTATTTAGCTTTAGTTCTGGATCAACCTCTTCTTAATAGAGTGCTGTCGTCTCCAATTGTTTGATGAAAATTAAAGTGACATAAATACCATGGGACTTTTTCAATCTGATTAGTCAGCTAACTTGCATCAATACTACCCCAGCCATCAGGCGCTGGCGTCCTTCCTTTCACCAGCCTTACTAACAACTGACAAGTTCTCCTTGAAGACCGGGCACCCACGCTGCCACTCAGACCCCCACACTTAACCCATCATCCGTCCTCAATGGGTCTTGTTTGACAAGGTGCCCACACCTTTTTCCATTGCTGTTCATCAGACAAAGCTAAATATTGTTTTATTAGCAATCAATAGCCTGTTAATCCCAAACGATTTCACAAATCCACTGAGCTCTCAAGCTGATTATAAACGTTTGGGCTTTTTTTTTTTTTTTTAA
>VZTO01004062.1:25328-36656 GCA_013400615.1 Syrrhaptes paradoxus
TTTTGGGTTTTTTTTTTTTTTTTTAAGCTGCTAAATTTCAGATGGATTTTCTCCTCTCCTCCCAACCCACCCGCTCTGATATGGGACATTGTAGCTGGTAAGCAAAGCCACAAAGGGAAAGAGCTCTGTTGTCTTTAATGTTGCCTTTAGCTGGACATTTACAAATGTCAAAAGTTTTGCAGTTTAAAGATGATCAAACCTATGCCACCAAACCCTCAGCAGATTTCCTAGCTCCTCCACTTTCAATCCATCAGTTTGAAACTTAAGAATAAGAGAGCTTCTGAGCCTTCCCTTTTCTTTTTACAGCAAATTCTTACTTAGTCTGTGGGCTGGGGGACTAAGAAGTGAGAGAAAGAGAGAAGTAAGCTTCTTTGGTTTACAATATAAAAAATGCTAACAAAGCTAGCCCTTGCACTATTGAATGATGTACCATTCATGTCCAAGTGACAGACAAAACACTTGGGCATGCCTGGTACACTCTGATGATCCTTTTGTTTGTGCATTGGGTCATGGATATATCTTCTGTGAGACACAAGAGGAGCAGTATTACAAACATGCTTCCTCTTGAATTTACCCATCCTCACTTGCACCTACTGTCTGCCTGCCTTTGCCCTGGAGACATCGATCACGATAGCTGGTAGTGTGATAGTTCATTTATGTGACACAGCACAAATCACCAGGTCAAGACAGACAGGCAGGATTGAGCATATGAAGCTCCCAGAACCAAGGCACTAACTTTCAAGACCTGATGGACTTGGCTTTCCAAGTTTGGGTCATTGTCTACATGCCGAATCCTTGTTCTTGTAGAACATCCTCCCTCTACAACAGGGAGAGAAGGGTTGATGGCAAGATGATGCCTCAGCAATGTTGCACATACCTAGACTGAAACAGATCTTGAAGTGGATGGTCGCTACTCTTCAGTGCAGCGCAGTTAACTCTAATAAAATTCTTGTTGAACTAAGTGAACTGAAAACCAAAATGTACTAAACACACATTTTATGTTTTCTGTGCAGGCACCTAACATACCCCCAATTGTGTGCTAAATAGAAGAGGAAAAGTTATTTCGGCTAATACAATCCTCTGGGATGTCTACTGAAAGAAAACGCAGAAATCCTAAGTCATCAGCCTTGACAGCAGAGTACCAGTTTTGAAAGAGACTGTAAATGTAACGTTTCAGAGACAACAGTTTAAATCACAGTAACTTCCAAAAATTGTGACAACCTTGGCACAATTACCATGAATATATCTGCTTGGAGCATAATGTTAAAATAGCTCCAAATGTGACTGAAATGGCTCTTTCATAAAAGCTCAGGTCTTTTATGGGCTTATCTCAAACTCTTCATTCAACAAATTTTTCTGTTAGGAGAAATATCTATCTTATCAGAAATATTCATCAAAACACTAGAACATACTGACAAAAATGCATCTACTCATAATTTTCAAAAAAGGTTGACATTTTCAATCTCAGACATTTTAAACAGAACATGCAGGTTTCTGCCCAGCCAAATAAAGCAGCATCTTTTTGCTACTCTTTCTTTGGCTACTGTGCATGATCCTGTTGCATTTGCCAGTAGTAAAAATGGGCCTAAAGTGTTGAATAATGTTTTATAGTTTTGTATTCTTAACAGTAAGAATTAACAAGAAACAATATTAAAACTAATACTCACTATAGAAAGCACTCACTGTAGTTTGCAATTCTTCTTCAAAACCTATATTTCTAAGGCCAGTGATGGTAACTTTAGAAAATTATTGCTCATTCAAGATTCGAGCAACTCTCTACTGGTCTTGAAATTTAAGATAAAGCAATATGTATTTTGTGTCAAGCTTTTTACTAGGTTTCAGTGTATTCTCAAGCTGGCTATCCTGCACAGCAACAATCATGTAGCTCTTTTTTTTAAAAAAACAATTACATCTGCAGATATATTGTGCAATAGCATGCACAGTTTGAAACAGAAGAAGAGTTTGCTGGATTCTCATAAAATAACTCTGTAATAATGGGGAGAAAATGTCATTGATATCTTAATCTTCACCTAGTCATTCTGTGAGGAGTATTTGTATATCTAAAAACACATAGGGAGTGAAACCTGATAGATTTTCTTTGATAGCACAGTATGAAATGCATCATAAAAAAGTGCTAAAGACTGAAAATCACAAAGAGTCCTTGCTGCACTGTGAGGTCTGGGTATGTCCCACACACCAGACTGCAGCAGTCTACACAAGCCAGCTCAGGCATTGACAGGGGTCTATCCAGAGCAGTACAAAACTCTGCACTCTTTAATTTACCCTAATACACCATGGACAGACAGCTTCTCAGTTCTTACAATACTTGTCTTCAAAGTTCTGTAATGTTTTGCTTTTAACGTGGTGCTTTCTACAGGAAAATTAACAAATTCATTAATTTGTTCAGGAAAGCAGGAGATATAAATTTGCAAGTACTGGTTTTGTTTAGCCTGTTTCATTGCTGGCTTGCAGCCTCAGCTGTGTGTTACCGAAGTGTTTGGGTTTGTGTTGGAGCAGTGTTATGGTTTTGAAGTGAACTCCCTGTTATTCCTGTTTCTGATTTGTCATTTGGTCTGCAGACCACGTTTGGTGGACACACACAAGATTCTTTTCAGGAGATGCTAAACCAGAGCCTCCATGCCAGGTACACACCAAATATGCTCCGACAGCAGGACTGCGGATCTGAACCAACAACTACTTGCTCAGACACACAAGTGGTGCAGATAGTGAATCCAGGGGACCAGAATAAATCTGATCCAGCCTATAAACCTCTTGAACTTAATGCAGTGTAGATGTAAGAACTTCTGCATCTCTTGCTTCTGTTTATTGATCTGCTCCTAAGAAATCCTAATGCAAACATAATCTTTTTTGCTGTCAGGCTGAGCGCACTATTGTTCCAGAGTTCTTACTCGGAGGAATAATCCCTGTGCATCCTTACAAATTGTCACAAGTTAGAGTAATTCCTCTAATGTTTCACTTGGTGCTAGAACTCAACTGCCTCCTCAAACTGAGCATTAGTGCTCATTGATGCTCCCCCACTGGTACGAAATCTGGCTCACCCAAGTTGTTTACTGGAACTCTTTGACTGGTAGCCAAGTCATACAGCTGGAAGCCAAGGCAGATGCTCAACAGCTGTTGTCCAAGAGCAAGAAGGAGATTTACTGCTTTGCTCAAGTTCTCCAAACCACTGGTTCATTTCTTTGGCAACATTCAGAACACACAGAGTTATGCAGTTTTGCTATTAATTTATTGGGCATTTTTATTTCTTAACTGTGGTTTTGGGTAAATATGACTTGGTTTCTTTAAAGGTGGTATGATTTGTACACTGAAGTTTTGTCTTCTGAACTTTATAATTTAAGAACTAAACAGGATGACACTCAGAGAAGCTTGAGACCAAATTTAGACCCAGATCCAGAATATAACTTGAGCCAATAGGGAATTTAATTCCCAGATTCACCTCAATATACAGTAATTCCGTAAAATTGAGTCTCAGTGGCTTTAAAGGCAGTGGCTTATTTTGACTTTCAGCTTCCATGCTTAGAAATCTCTAACAGTGAGTAATTCTTCTATTAATACTATTTTCATTTTTGTTTCCTAGAAGAAATCTGTGATTGCAAAACCGTGGAAGATTCTGTCTTCAATAAACTTAAAAAAAGAGAGTTACCACTTTTATGTTACCATTATAGCAAACCTGGTGCAACTCTATTGAACTAATATTTTGCTATTTTACCCCAAATCTGCGCTCCCCAACAGCTGTCCTGTTTATCCCTTATCAGCAACACTGGAGAAAGCTCTTTGGTTGGTCTCACATTTTCTGCTTTCATTATCTGCATGCTTTATTTCTGTTTGGTTACATATAAGTCTCCGTGCTTGCCTTCTAGGAGACAACTCATTTTGAAGAGACATTACCAAAATATACTGGCATAATAGGGGGAGGAAAGTCCTACTCATTGAATGGCTTCAGCTACTTAAATGAGCAAGTACATGACCCTCCAGTGAACCCCGGATTTCTATACAGCACCAGAGGGCACTCCGTAACAAACAACTTCCTATATATTCATATAGATTTTCCCATACTACTTATTTATCCTTGCAGGCCACTATGTTTCCTTTTAAGTGCACTAACCCTCATTTTAAACTCAGTTGCTCTTCTTATCCTTATCCTTTCACGAAAAGATGGTTCATTTTTTTAATGCTCCGAAACTATTTTATTTCTAAATGAGCAGATGGATAGAGCTGCTGTGCAGGTACAGAGGGAGAGAGGGGAGAACAGTTCACAGCTCTCGCTGCTCCAGGAGCCTGCAAACACCCTCTGCTGCAAGTGGCACTTGGGGAAGGGGCTGCTGGCACACCCACCCCGTCATGACCCAGGGACACACTCTGCTACCCACCATTTTATGCCCCTGGCCAGCTCTGCCAAGCCCTTCAAATTAGCCTCTGGACCACTTAATACATCTGTACCGGACACAGCGATTGCCACTGGTGTGCTTCGGCTGAACTGTCACCAGCTCTGACATATTCTAGGTTTCAGAGGTTTCAGCCTGAGCCCTTCCTTTCTGGTTTTCAGAAATTTCACAATTTGCTGAACCCAGCATTTGGGATGGTGAGAACAAACCGGGCAACCTCACATCTGTGTTAGGAGCTTTCTGCCACTGGATGTGTTCTCAGTGATGGCTTTGGAATCTAAACAGCTATAAAAGGGTCAGGATCCCTAAAGTCTTTACACTGGAGCCTGAACTGGCTGCCTGTAAAAGCAGTGCATCTTGCAAAACTTCCAAAATGTTTAGGCAATGAATGCATTGTTGGAAAAAAACAATCCAAATGGTTTGAACTATTTTTTGTGTATGTTTTGGGTGAAACTGAGCAGAATCTCCCTTGAGCAGGCAAAACTAATTTGGTTATATGCTCTTCCAAGTAACTGGGCACAGGAATCATTTTGTTCTTTTTGTTTAACTTTCATGGTACAAAACTAAATGCTTCATCTGTATCTGGGGTGTTTCCCGAAACCTTTTCCTTTTCTCAGAGGATTTTTGTGCTGTGGACACAGGAGGGCAGTGCAGTTCTGATTTGGATTCAAACATCTCTGAAAGCAGATGGTCTTTGCAAGCTCAGCCCAAGTCCAAGCAAAGCCTCCATTCCAGTTACAGGAGAGTTTCTACTCTTTCCTTCGTTATTGCACTTGGCAACCCACCTGTAGTTGCACTTTTTAAAATAAGTCTATCTTCCTCAACATTGGCATGTGCAGCAAATATCTGTACTGACAAAGAAAAGGAAGAAAAAATGGAGGGAAAGATGGGGGAAAAAAAAGAGGGGGGGTGGAAGAAGCAGGGGGGGAAAGAAAGGGGAGGAANTTTGTGCTGTGGACACAGGAGGGCAGTGCAGTTCTGATTTGGATTCAAACATCTCTGAAAGCAGATGGTCTTTGCAAGCTCAGCCCAAGTCCAAGCAAAGCCTCCATTCCAGTTACAGGAGAGTTTCTACTCTTTCCTTCATTATTGCACTTGGCAACCCACCTGTAGTTCCACTTTTTAAAAAGTGGAAAAAACTTTTTCTTCCTCAACATCGGCATGTGCAGCAAATATCTGTACTGACAAAGAAAAGGAAGAAAAAATGGAGGGAAAGATGGGGAAACAAAAAGAGGGGGGGGTGGAAGAAGAAGGGGGGGAAAGAAAGGGGAGGAAAAAAAAAAGGTGGCAAATGTTCCCTAAGTGTAAGGAAATGGATCTACCAGTGCTGCTGCGGAACAAATCCTGGGAGGTGCTGATCCCCTGTAATCGCCCTGGAGTCCTGTGCCATTTCTAAGTGCTCAGGCCTCCCTGGGCTGGACTCTGAAGCAGACCAGGTGTGTCAGAAGTGATCTTTCCAAAAGCACCGAGTACCAATCCAAAGCCACAGAATACCGATTTCAACAAGGCAGGGGTCAGTGCAGTAGCCTTTCACCCTCAGCGAATGGAGCCCATCTGGATTCGAGGTTCAAATAAAACAAATCGAGTTGCTTTCGTCAGTCTTTTTCAACATCTTAAAAACAACTGTATAACCCAGGAGAGGCAAAGCCGATAAAGAGACTACGTCTGTAATAAAAAGGCAGTGCTAGAAGATGCCAGTGCACTGAATTTTTTTGGGGGGGCAAAACCTCATTGCTAACAGAATTAATTACTTACTGAAAATGAAGACTAAAAATTCTACCCACAGTTTAACGTCTTCTTCAACAGGGAATTAAAAGATCCTGGTATTGATGGAAAAGGCAAAACTGCAAATTATAAACAAACTGAAAAAGAGGGCAAATTTCCACAGGCAAACTCCAGTGTCGCAGATTTTGTTTGTCCCATCAGTGAAGGCTTTGATTTCTCTCTGCAATGCTCTCCTCGAGCTTTGCTGACCCGTGCTGGAAGCGCTAGCATCCGGTACGGTACATTGCATTTATCTGCAGCACACAAAAACAAGCTGCTGGGCTCAAAGGCATCCAAAAAAATCAGTGAGGATGCCAACTCATACACCTCTAAATAAGTCTTAGAATTTCACTTGAGGTAGAAACAGTAGCTGCATGCTTTAAAAATGTGTGAAATCAGTAAAGGAAAAAACCACTTTATTAAAGAAAGAAAAAAGAAAGCTACTTTGCTTATAAAGTCCTCCAAAAAATACTAGATCCACTAAAAAAAAAAATCAGATTGAAAATATCAAGGTAATAACACAGCGTGCATGCCTTCTTCTGAAGGCATACTTTTCCAATGGAGGTGTATGTGACATAAAAAAAAAAGAAGAAATGGCTGAAAGTCAAGTGGTAGAAGAAAAATCACAGCAAAATCAAGAAAAAAAGTTTTAAAAAGCAACTGAAACTGAGAAGATGCACATCAAACTGGAACTCAGTTGCACTGCTATAAAAATATGGAGCAGCTCCTTCTGACTCTGCTTTTGTAACAGGTTGGCCATGTGCAAAGTAACAAAACAATCAAGGCAGTCATGGGAAAATCATAAATTTTATAAAGGACCCACAGAATATTAGTAGTTTGAAAGACTGATATTCCTCAGTGGGATGCTGGAATATTTAATCTGCATTTGTATCAATATATGTGTTACCACTGCAATATATGCTGCTAATTAAAGTAACATATGCAGCTACTTACATAGCCAATGCCATTGCAACTAATAAGTACTAACCTATAAAAAACTTCCTTTTAATTTTGACTAGAGCCATCTTGTCAAAGAGAAAAACAATACAAGGGCTTATGCACAGCAAAAGCATCCAGCAAAACCTTTGCAATTTGCTCACCTCAGTCTTGCATTTTTTCGGCAATTTAACTTTTTGTATTTTCTCAGAGAGAAAATAATGATGCCTCTGAGTTTTTTTTTTCCCCACAGATAACAAGCACAGAAGTTTTGTAAAGGAAATTTGAACAAGTTCATTAACATTGATTTCAGCTATTAAGGGATTTTCTTTTCTTCCATATTCATGCAGCTAACTACAAAAAAAATAATGTTTTCACTGCCATTGGGTTGTTTTTGGAAATTTTTAGACAGCAGGGTGGCAGGACTAGATTTTGGGCTAAATCATAGTTATGTAGTATCTACTTTTATTGGGACAATTTTTGTGTATAGAAAGACCCACTTATTCATGGAATTAAATAGCAGAAATCTTCATGAGGGTGCAATGAGCAACCAGTCTTGCAAATAATTGTCCCCAAGTGGGTTCCTGGACTGTATAAAACATTCAGAAAATAAAGTAGTACTAAATTGTAGGAAATTATTTGAGCTTTTACAACAAGGCTACATTAATTCTTTTTGTTTGGTTGGTTTGTGGTTTGTTTTTTTTGTCATTCTGCTACACTAATCATCAATCAAATTTAGAGACAGGTATTGATTTTTTTTAAAAAAAGGAGTATGAAAACTTATCTTTCACTCCTTCCCTGTTTCACTTGTGTAATTCTGCTTTCATTTGCAATATCTGTGAAACCATTCCCGATACATAGAAATACATAAAAAAAACCCCAACAAACTCACAGAACCTTTTTTAAAGCACATTTCTAAGAGATTATTCGAAATGACAGGATTGTATTTTTCTTTTGGTGTTTCAGACAGAGCATTCCTGAAACATCCATGCCTTCCCACCATCTTCAGGAAGCTGTTTGGATGACTGAGAAGATTAGCAAATAATAAATGTCAGGAATATTAAAATAATGAGATCATTGCCTGGCAGACAAACAGTTTTGAAAACTCAGATCCAAGATACACCTCCGGTGCAGCCAGAGGATATGACTGAGATAAAGGGATGACCAACCAGAAATATGCCCCAAAATCCTATAATCCGTTTGTCCATAACTATTCCAACCCCCAGAATCAAGAACAAACAAACAAAGCAATCTGACCTCGGTAGAAAAGATAAAGTGAACTGCAAACAAATCTCAAATTCCATCTCCCTCATCAACATGCTCCAAATGCCCTCTGCAGCCTGCACCGGAGGGGAGCGCGAGAGCCCAGCCAGCTCACTCAGCAAAAACACCCTTGGGACCAAAAAAAACCCCAAAACCCAAAAAAATCTCAACAGCGGGATGAAAGAAAGTGCCGTATCAATTTCATTTCCATTCATCATTGTTAAGCTTCAAGTTTAAGAAAGTTTCATTGCCCATAAATACTCCGAGATCATAAGCAGCTGCCCACGGTAGCGCTTAGAGCCCGGTTGCATAACACGTATTTCCCCCGAGCTTTGTCCCTAAGCCGCAGCCTGACAGGCATCAGCGAGATCCAGCTTGCTTTTTTTTAAAAAAGCCTCCGCCGCGTTTTTACATTTAGCAGCTGAACCAAACTTCACAAAAGCAGCCGAAAAGAATTGGTAAAAGGTTAGGATAGATTGACTGTTTCCAAATTGGAATACTAATGATGATCTTTAATGAAGCCTGACAGTACAATCTGTTTCTTATTGTTCCCTAAGTGCTGGCTACTGATCATATTCACTGGCTTTAGGTGACGGGGACAGGCAGGGACAAATGGGCCCCACTGGTGAGCAGGACTGTGCACAGCTGATCTTTCAACAAGGATTAAATTAATTAAAATGATTCTCCCATCAGAAGAATCAATCTTTTGATTTGTTATCATCATGGTGGTTATTAATTTTGAATGATGTCTAATTGGTGCCACTGCTGTTTGGGTCAGCTGGCTTAGTAATCTTCTTAGGAAGCAGGAAAGAATACGTAATTTTAGTAGCCCTGGCAGGGAGCAGGGGAGCTGAAGGAGGAAAAAAATCCCCAATTTGATTTAATACCTCTCATAACATGGAAGAACAATAGAGAAAGTAGGCAAAATACCCAAGGCAAGACCCAACCGGTGAAAACTGACTTTGCTTTATTAATTTCACTGCTTGTAATACAAAATGAAGGCATTTTCTCCTAAGGATAGCTTTAAAAAAATGTTTTATTATAGTGTTGATAAAAAGCACAATTAGAAATACTTCATTTGAGCAACCTAGGGTAGTGGGAGGTGTCCCTGCCCATGGCAGGGGGTTGGAATTCGATGATCTTTAGGGTCCCTTCCGTCCCAATCCATTCTATGATTCTATGATTTTCTGTGCAATGACAGTATGCTCGGGGCTGGACAGGACTCAGGGAAAAGCCCAGGCTGAGCAAGGAGGTCACCACTAGACTTCAGAGACAGAACTTGTGCACATTGCATGGCATCTAGTCCAACCATTTCAGGATTCGGCCCTTACTCCACAAATAACATCTCCCATTTATTTGCACAACCAGTTTTTTGAAATTAATGTCAATGACCACAAGATAAGAACTGGGAGAATCTTGTCTCCTGCTCAAATTTTTAAGGTATTTAAGCACTTTAAAATGTCAATAGGAGTTAAAAAAAAAATCACAGGCACACCTGCATGTGGAGCAAAGTTGTCCATCTGCATGGTGTTGAAGTTTGGGCTGGAGGTGTTGTCTCCACAGCTACACACTCAAACAATGCCTAAATCATCCCTGTAAGTGAATGCAGGGCTAATTCTTTGCTTTTTAGACTGAGGTGACAAAGAGAAAAGCCACCTTCTGTGCCTTATAGCGACAGGCATCTGAGTTGAGGACACAACTGCTCCTGACAGAGCTGGTACGCTGCAGAGTGTTTCTCCTGTTCACTTTTCAAAGGTAAATATATGGCTGCCATGGGTGAGCTGAAGGAGAGTTAAATCCTGAGTCTTGGATGACAGAAGAAGATGGAACGCACATCTTCACCCGTGACAGCAGTGGAAGACAATATTTATTGTTTTGTAAACATGTTATTGGAGTCCAGTATGTTCACCTTTATGCACACACAAAGTTTTAGTCCTGAGAACAGTATTAGTCCTTTAAGGCTCTGTAAGTGTCTGTCTTTAAATCTTGCTGAAAACCACTTTGGACATTTTCCTATCCAATGAACAAGATAGCCATGTTGTCTGTAACAGCCAACTAAAAATCAGAAGACCCAGGAACACATAAAAAATTAGAAAAGAAACCCTGATCAGAGAGGAGATCCAACAGCTGGGCTCACTGCTTAAACAACGCAAATATTTTCTGGCCACCTACTTTATAAACTCTTCTTTGAAACTAGACAGTATAACCCGGAGAATTTTTATTATTTCAGGGTTTCCCCCAGTAAGTTCCAATCCCTGATGTAACAACCCTTTAAATGGTGCAAGATCAGAAGCCTCCAAGAGCTTTTCGCTTTGATTCAGATCTGACTGTAAAATTACCATTTACTTTACAAGCTCTAAAAAAGAAGTCAGATCTTGAGAGTAATAACTACATCAAAGGAAAGCAACATGGGAAGAGAAAACTTGTGTATACATTGAAAACAAGAGCTTAAATAGAGCCAGGCTAAACTATTCGCAAAGAAGGCACTCGCTTCTTTCTCCGGACCATGATTTCCACACAGTGTATTTGGATACCGTCAGATTTTTGTAAAGAAAACTCAGCTTCTAATGGTGGTTTTTAGTTTATATGGTGACAGGCTTTCTGGAATTCCCCTTCTCTGCACTCTTTTTGTTCCCCTAAATACTTTCCTTGCTGGAAAATGCACTGATTCCAAACAGCTCTAATGGTTAAGTCCTCTAGCAAATGTCTTAAGTACCTGATGTTGAATAACACCTTGTCCAAGGAATTGGTCAGTTGTTAACCTTTAACCCTATGGACTGCCATGCAGGAGGAATCCGCTTAAAATTCTCATTGTAAAGATACACAAGTAGTAGCATTAAGGCTATTTGACCTCAGGATTTTCTGAAGGTAACTTTTGGATGTAATTTTCTCACATCTTTTTGCATTTGCAAATAATTCCTTAAACAACAATTCAATCTTACTTTTCATGGTGCAGTTT
>VZTO01004063.1:0-11909 GCA_013400615.1 Syrrhaptes paradoxus
GTCTACATCCATCTCTTTTCCACCTTTGTCTTCCTTCTCTGTAAAATTGAATATCCCTTGTAAGTCTGGTTTTTTTTCCATTTCTTTCCTCTCTAATGCCTGTAGTAGATGTTTCTCACTCAGGTTTCGTTCTGCTCCCATTCTGCCCAGGCTTTCTGCCAGCTCCACACCACACAGTATCTTAAGGGTTTTGCTCCAATACCCAGATTTATTTCCATGGAATTCTTCTCATGTAATTTGATCTAGTTCTCCTCTCTGTGGCCTCAGTCTATATAGAAAAAAGAAAAAAAAAACTCGTTGCTGCAAAATATCTGAGAGAAAATAAAGCTCTACTAATATTTGGTTATGTAACTCATTTAATTAAAAATCTCATGTACATTATGTATTCTAATTTAAGTGTACATATTTGCAAAAAAAAAGAAGAAATGTAGAATAAAATTTTAAAGAATAGAAAGTAAAACTTGCATTACCATGGAACTATGAATAACTCAAATAATTTCCAAAATACTTCATATCTCTCTATCTAAAACATACTGACAAATTTTAGGTTCATTCAAAGAGCACTGTCTCTCAAAAATAATAGCTAACATGGAAAATTGCTTTGGATAGTTCTAAGCTTCGTACTGTCAATGCATCCACAGGTTTTCTCACAGTTCATATTTATTGCTTTTTTTCTGTAGACTTACGCAAAATGTCAAGAAAAATCAGTGGGACAAAATCAACTTGAAGATACAGACAATTTCCATTACAGTAAAAAGAATTCATGTGTGCGTAGCTGAGATCAGAATTTGTCTCACTGAAAAAAAAAAAAAATAATAAAAAAAAAACATTATGAATCTGCCTGGACAACAGAAAGTAAAGCAGAAGTTCTCACTCCTTTTCTATATTCCATCATTAAGGTAATATCCTAAATCAGAGTGCAGAACTGCAATTAAATTAGCATTGAACAGCAAATACTGTATTGTTATGTGCTTCCCTAAGCATCTGTTGCTGATCTGTGCTGGAGATCTAGACAACCTAAACATTTGGTCTGGAACAGCACAGTAAACACTATCATTCTTATGGCTAAGTACTCAGAAGTCAAGAAGTTCAGTCTGTGTTTTGTACCACTGACTTCCTATGAGAATGGCTGAACTGGAAGAGTGCATTTGCAGATGTGATTATAGAGGATTGATGAGGGAAGTCAGGAGGAAAGTAAGGACCACTCCATCGCATTTACAAGGCGAAGAGCATAGAACATTGCCTATGAAGCCAGCCAGAGTGGCTCAGATGAAAAAGTTGTCTGCTATGTAATACCTCTGCTGAAAATAGATGAATTCTGCTATGGCATGGAATTTTATTACTCCCAGACACAGACTATACAAAGCAAATAAGATTATTTCAAAATGTGCTTTTATTTCTGCATGACTGTCTGACATTTCATCTACCTGTTCCTTACGTTTTGCTATTTTTAAGTACAAATCTGTTTACAGAGCTTTGGTGTACCTTTCCACATTATTCTCCTGCTCTATAATTATCCTTTTGTTTAGCAATAGCAATTATAATTAAATTAGCATGCTGAACTATATAATATTTCACGGTAAGCCTGCAGCTGTTGACTTCATTTCAGTTTGAATATAGCCAAGGTACTGAAATAGATTTTCCCCCACATCATCTTGTTAAAATAATTATAGGCGTCTTTTAAAAAGTACAGTCTTAATGAACTTCAATTAATTTTTAATTTGAACAACTGACTTTGTCATTAATATATTACAGATATTGTGACTCACCGTGAAACATCAAATATTTAAGGAATTAAATGGAACACAATTTTAATTAATACCTACATACTGAGATGATGTTCAGTTGATTTTGTTCTAAAGCGTATGTTAAATACAGATTTTTTGCCTAGCCCCTCATAATTTCTTGTTCTTTCTTTTTCCCTTGTAGCCTTCTTAACACTTGCCTTTTTCATAGAACTGTTCAAATGTCTGTTATTATGACTGTGTGCCATCACTGTCCAGCAAGTTTATCAGCTTAATATTCTGTTCTGCTGCATTAGGTAACAGTTCTGGCTTCTTAGAGGAGTCTTCAGTTCAAATCTGGTTTGTTTTATTTCACTCAGCTCAGTCACTCACAGCTTCTGTCCTCCAGAGTCATGTTTTTTCCCATTCTAGTCTTGTGAATGCAATATCTGGTTTGAATGAGACCACTAATTCCTTCCCAACTTTTTTAAATTTAATTTTATATCCCACCTACAGAGGGATACTATAATCCCTCCAAGCATCAATCTGTCTGTCACACAGCAGGAAACTAAGAAATATTTGGGCTTACTGTTAATTCCTAAATGTGTATTCCCAAAATAAAGCCTTCTTTTGGTGTGTAATAATATTTTCAGCTTTCCAGTTCTCCAAGACAGTACAAGTCATCCCACAGTTACCTACTTTGTTCTTCTTGCTATGACAGATTACTTACATTTAAGCTTGTTGCTTAGTCATAACCTTCACTGAGACCGGTCCTCACTTACTGACACAAAACATGGAATTCATCTGACTGTTGCAATAAACGTTTTGCGAGGGTGATTAATCTCAAATTAGAATATAAATATGGAATAAGCTAGATGACTCATATTCTGTTTCTCCCATTTAATGCAAAGTGACAATGTATGTTACTTGAATTACTTGAAAGTATTCTACTTTGGCTATGGGGAGGCACTCTATCAGGGAGTGTAGTGAGAGGACAAGGGGTAACGGGTATAAGCTAAAAGAGGGTAAATTTAGACTAGACATTAGGAAGAAATTTTTCACTATGAGGGTGGTGAGACACTGGAACAGGTTGCCCAGAGAAGCTGTGGATGCCCCATCCCTGGAGGGGTTCAAGGCCAGGCTGGATGAGGCTTTGAGCAACCTGGGCTAGTGGAGGGTGTCCCTGCCCATGGCAGGGGGGTTGCAACTTGATGATCTTTAAGGTCCCTTCCAACCCAAACCATTCTATGATTCTATGATTCTATGATCTGCTGGAAACTCTTACATTGTGTGGTAGGTTGACCACAGCCATCAGCTACCCACCTAGACAGTTGCACACTCACTCTCCCCACACCTCTAATGGGATGGAAAAGGGATAGGAAACTGCCTGTTCAGCAATAGCCAAAACAGGGATGTGTTATAGCACTGTTCTAGTCAGAAATCCAAAACACAGCACCATACTGGCTGCTCCAATGAAGGTTAACTCCATCTCAGACAGACTCAATACACAGAATCATCTCAAAAAAAAAAAAAAAGAAAGAAAGAAAAAAAAACCAAAAAAACCAAACCAAAAACTTTGGCCCCTATTTTCAGCCACAGTACTTTGAACTGTAGTGAAGCAAAATATTATCCGACAAACTAAATTTCTGTGACTACGGAGAAAGCAAGGAACAGCTTTTGCCCCATCTATTTCATGTTGCGTGCTTCTCCCACACACAACAATTTTGCTTGTGCCTTTCTGTCTGCTAACAACAACTGGTTTTAGGCAAAGTAACCACTATTCTCATCTCCTCTGCCCTTCCCTGCATCAAAGGAAGTAATGACCAGCCAGTTTTCATGCTGAAAACCAAAGCAAGCCTTTAGCACCTCAAACATAAACATTCATTACACAGTTCTTTTTAACAGGGTATGCTTTCTATATAAACTCAGCTATAAACCAGGTACAATTTTATTATTGAGTTACAAACCATAGAAATTTAAAGCAGACATAACAGCCGCCTGTAGGTAAAACATTTCATACTTACTCTTCCTCTCTCTATTTACTATGCACTGTTCTATGAAGGTGCTTACTGAAGCATCTCTGCTCCAGAAACAAATCCACAGCACTCCAAAATGATATTGTGCTCTGCAGTATTTTTTCAACACAAATGTACTGAATAAAACCAGACTGCGCTCTGTAATTCCCTTCTTTAGCTCTTCAAATCTTCAGTGGACTTGATAACCAGCCTAAAATAAACTAAAAAAAAAAAGACTTTGCAGTAGGTTTTCTGTCTCTCTGCAAAAGTTTCCTATCTATCTTGTCTGGATGTAAATTACCCCCTTTTTTTTAAGACTTTTTTGGCTATATTACTACATGCCTTATTTTCAGACATCTAGGTATCTAGTGGATTTTTTTTTTTTTTTNTTGTCTTACAAGGAGGTGAATCACCCCCCTAAAGATGGCAATTTCTCTCTTTTGTACATAAAGGTTGACTGGAATGACCAGCTCACTTTTGAATAATGAATCAGGGTATTCTTGGGAATATTCGAGAATATACAGTATGCTCTGTCTATACTCAGAATTCACAGCTTTAGGACCAGGACAGCAACAGATGTCTCAATCCCTTCCTCTAAAAGGTAACTTATTTCTTCCAAAATACTGCAGGAGAAGCTAGTAGAAAGATTTTAATTCCATTCCTTAGTCTTAAAGATATATTCTTTTCATTTATGTACACACAAAAGCAGACACACATAGTGATTTTTGATTAAATATATAATTTACCATGAAAACAAGGACTTGAACCTGGAGCTCACAGTCTAATTGTTTAATGAAAATGCTTCATGAAAAGCAAAATAACCTTGCCAACACGAATCACAATAGATTTATAATAGAATATCTTGTGATGTAACAGCGTGCTTTAGTGGATAAAGTAGATTCAACCAACCATAGCCCAAAGAGGAAACTGGACTCCATGCTCTGCAATTTTAAGTCCAAGTATTCCTTTAGCTGTGGCACATTTTGTACCAAACAGGCCAGTGGCCCAGAACAAAGCACAAACCTGAATGCAAAAAAGGCTGTGTTGGATGCTTCTCTAGCTGTTCCTGTTGTTGGCTTTTTTCACTGACCCTCTTTCATCAAAAGCCTGTTTTATTAGCATCTGAAAACAGGACAGATCTGACTTGGTAAGCAGGATACGCAGAGGAGCAGGCTGTAGATATTACAGTAGAGGCAGAACTATTCCGCAGTACTAGAAGCAGAATGTTTCAGGCACACTGAGATTCTGATATTAAAGATATCTCTTTTCCATAACAATCAACATTTTCAAAGTCAGTCATAAACTCATGGGGGTTAGGATGCAGGATTTAGCAGTCTTGGATTAGAAAAACCTGTTGACACAGTCAAATACTTAAATTTCATGCAAGTTCCCATGTGGATCTAGCCAGCAGGCATTTTTTAATATTTAATCTATAGAGGGAAATGGTTTTGGTCTGTATTGACTAACAATTTATCCATTTTGATCCCACAGAAGGACTAACTCCTTCTGCAGACAAGCATGGGAGCCATTCTGCCAAACGTTGATGGACTGACAAGCTGGACCGGGTCAGTTTCTGAACACTCTTTCTAAAAACATTTAAACAACTCAAACCTCCACCCAAGAAATTAACGACATGAGTACAACGTCATGTCAGCATAGAAAAATTGGTTGGGAATTACAACTCGCATATCAAACACTTCAGCTGGTTCAATTCCCGGTTCAGTGCCATGCTCTGTTTCAGACCAGAAGTGGTTGATTCTGCCTGCCTTGGTCCTTGCCTTCCTCACTGAAGGGAATCATTGCACCTGAAGCATAAGGAAGCTCAGTTCATCTTTGCGTTCAAAGACATCGTTGTCGAGTGTCCCCTCTCCCAGCCAGACCCATGCTTTCTAGTTGTCACATCACAGGGTTTATATATATCTCACTGAAAAATATGAACATACCCTTAGAAATACTTCATGTTACCACTTTTGGTTGCTCTGTTGATTAATATGTATTAAATGTCATCCTTAATTCAAACACGATGCTCCAGATATACTATTAAATATTATTTAGAGTTGTACGGGGATCCTGTAGTGCTCCTGTAGCTCCAGTGGTTTGATGCAATTACTTGATTTACACCAGAAGGACTGAAATTAAAGTCAGTTTAGGATACCAAAAGTTTTAAAGGCCAGGAGGGAAAAACTTTATTGGCAAGTTCTTCAAAAATCAAATGAGCAACACTGTTTAGGGGAAATTCCCTTACTAGCTACTTTTAATAATAATTATATAATATAGATAATTAGGACTGCTGTTCGTACGAATACTTGAGTTTAAAAGAGCATTTCCCACTAATTATCTGCACTTCAAGTCAAGAACCATTAGGGAAAATAAACTATAGCTTTTTAGCTGGTATAAGTCATCATGGTCCATTAATGTCAGTACAGACAACTTTGTATAGAGTGCCAGATTTATACCAGCTAAGAATTTTAATTTGTTTTTTCTCCCTTCCCTGGGGTGGGTTGGTGGTTTGGAGAGATTTGGGGTCACTACCTAGCAGTTCCTTGTTTTCTCTCTGAAGATGAGTTGCACCGTACAATGAAATTACGCTGATAAAAAGGTGACATCAGATAGCCCTTGGGGAAGTTGCTTCATCATGTCACCCAGATTTAATTAGGCAAAACTAGAAGAGGGAAAGAAAAACAAATGCTTAGCTGACATTGAATGTCATTCATGTATTTCTAAGATTAGAATTCCCTGTGACTTGCAGAGGGGAAGTATCTTATACTTGATTTTGATTCAATTGTAAGAAGACTTTTTATTTTTTCAATGTAATTAACCAAATAATGAAAAAGATATGACTCAATTCCACAGTGAAAAGTGTTTTTGCAGTTCTCTTGGGTTCTTTTGGTTTTGCAGTATATGCTACCATTCTGGTTTTCCAGAAATGACAGTGACAGTCATTCTCTTGGCTTCAAAACTGCAAGTTACAGGAACTCTCTCATCATATTCAAACAATTCTTGCTTTTTGTTTGTCAGAATAAATTGTCTGTGCTGGGTACCCCATGGACTTCACATAAATAAAGTTCCTAAAAAGTTAAATGGACATTTAATATAACATTATTTAAGAACATACCCTTCTCATTTTCTTAATATATTTTTTTTTATATTTTTATAGGGATCAACTCTTGTGGCTAAGCTAAATATGACCATTTTACTTAACTATTTCCTTCATTATATTACAACATTTTCTAGATAAAAGACAAGAATTATTATGAATTGAATGTAAACAATGTGTATATATCCATTTATAAAATGCAGTGCATTCACTTTTTTAAAAACGGCACCTATATGCTTACAGGAGTTTGCCCTTTTTTTGTCAGTACCAACATTTTCTAGCAAATCATTCCTGTCACTTTTAAAACTTACGTGAATTTAGTAGCTTTGCAGTCAGATAATACTGGCTAGAGATTTGCTAATGTAGGTGGCTGTTTTGTAAGCTTTCCTTGCAAATTTTGCCAGTACTAGTCCATTTGGAGTGTCAGCCCCTGAGGCTCGGTTATGTGCTCAAATTCCAGGCTGCCCTCTCTATTTAAAAATGAGAGCAAATCAGAGATTTAGACATGTGAATAGCAAAGAGTCCTGTTGACTTGATGTACTTTTTGAAGCCAAATGCATAATTTGAAAGAACAAGCCGTGTGTCAGTTTAGCTAAATTTTATTAATCAGTCTTATAGGCTATGGGATGTCAGGGGCAGTGAGGGGTCTGGGCCCATAACTCACTCCAGCTGGCACGTGCACCCTGGGTGCTAGTAAAGGAACACACAGAACCTCCATTGTCATCATATGCATCCTTCACGGCACTTACTATGGCATGTACTGGTAAATGTAAGATATTATACAGACTATGGACACAACTATTAGTGACTATTGCTGTGAGAGCATTCACAATACAATTCTAAATTTATCTCCACACATTTATTTAGGAGAAAAAAAATGTATATTTATTGGCAATCAGAACGAGACCTAAAGAACAACGCTGATCTTTTGTATAGCCTGCATCATCTTTTTTTTTATAAATTCACAGGGTGTACATTGATGAATGACTGCAGTCCTCAATGGTGCAGATTGCAGCCTGAGCAATAATGCTGAATTCCAGCTATGAAATGAAAGCGTATGTGTAAGAAATCAAGCAGAATACAAGTAGCATGGTGTTCAAAGTTGTTAAGATTTTTATACACACGCAGGAACATGCTGGCAATATGCTCAGGAATTTTCTCTCTGACAAAGACATTGTAAAAGGCATATGTAATGGAAATAGCATTTTAAAAAATCACTTAGGAGTCTAAACANTGAGACCTAAAGAACAATGCTGATCTCTTAACTTTCATATAGCATGCATCATCTTTTTTTATAAATTCACAGGGTGTACATTGATGAATGACTGCAGTCCTCAATGGTGCAGATTGCAGCCTGAGCAATAATGCTGAATTCCAGCTATGAAATGAAAGCGTATGTGTAAGAAATCAAGCAGAATACAAGTAGCATGGTGTTCAAAGTTGTTAAGATTTTTATACACACGCAGGAACATGCTGGCAATATGCTCAGGAATTTTCTCTCTGACAAAGACATTGTAAAAGGCATATGTAATGGAAATAGCATTTTAAAAAATCACTTAGGAGTCTAAACATCCAGCCTGTGCAACAACAGAAGAGTGAAGATATGATATAACATATCACAAAGGGGATTCAACATATTTTAGTAAACATACTTTTGTATTTAACTCTTGTTTTGAGACTGTTACAAATAACACAAAATTAACCGAGAGCATCTAATACACAAAACTTTGGAGGTCTGTATTAAACTGTCTGTTGGGGAATTGACTTCAAAGAAACAATGTAGAACTCTTTTCAATTTTTGTCATTGGCTCACATACCATGTTACACTTTATAAACCTCAATCAAATAGATCTGCCAGCAACGAAGCTGTAGGAAATGGAAATCGCTGTGAATCTAACGGATTACATGCTGACACAAGAGAAAAAGGACAAAAAATATACGCATGTTTTTGCCTCTTTATTTTGAAACTTAATGCAGCATTCACTGAAACCTGTGGGAATATTTCCATTTGGGAAAAAGATTATTCTGTGTGCCTTTGGTATTTATAGCATTCATAGCATGTGTAAGATCATAATCTATCTAAACTAGCTATTACCTACAGCCAATGTGAGCTTGACAAGAACAAAACTCTGTTAGATGAGTAGAATCTTAAACACTATTTAATTCAGATTTATGAATTAAAAGATAACAGTTATTAACTTTTTGTCCTCTGGTGCATCTCCTATTACACTATAGAAATACCATTCTGCTAGAAATGCTATTTACCATTCAAGATTTGGGTAACTCAAATAATGAATTCTCAGAAGAAAATGATATAGTCCTTTCATGTGTATTAAATTTCTAACAGAAGTTTTTTAGAACTACTACCAAGATGCAAAATTATGATTAGGAGTGGAGCATTTATCAATAACACAGACATGAAAAAGGAGCTAAAACCAAGAAGGAAACCACTTTGGCATTTAAATTTCCCATTGTGGTTGGATGTATGGCTCAGTAAAGATAGTTCACTGATTTTTCCATCCCATACACTTTTATTTCCTTGTTAACTAATTGTCCTGTACAGCTTCACTACTGGTAAACGTTAATTGCATAGTGATGGTTACATAACTTACTTCTAGAAGTACAGACAAATTTAAAATCCCTGCTCTCTGCTCTCTCATGAATAGCCCTGAATACTTTTTTTTCCCCATGAAAATTCATCACCAGCCCAGTTCGTTCTTCTTAACCCATAAATAAGACTGCAGTCCTGGTAGTTCAGTGAGCATTACTGAGTTTTATCCTAAATCAAATGCTCCACAAATATTATCTGGCTAATTTTCATAGTCTCTGCATTCTTCAGTATGAAACAACAATAAAGAATATCTTTGCCTTTCTCTTTGAACACCCTTTTGACCTGTCATGTTACTGTCCATCATAAAGAAACTTCGGTACCTAAACGTTTTCTTATGTTTAGTCCCTTAACCAGAATTTAAGCAAAGTTATAATGCGATCGTAGTGTGATTTAAATCCTCAGACCCCCAGATAAACCTTCAAGCCCCTAATTCTATGTTAAAGATGCCCAAACCCCAGTCTTTTTTCTCTGCAAGCCTCAAGTCTTCACGTACATTTCTTCTGTAAAATCTGTTGTTCTCCGCAAATTGAGTCTGCTTCTAAGTTTCCCCAGGAAGCTCATGAAAGGTACTATATTAAAACCAGCGTGCTGTACATAGTGTTTAAATTGTTTCACCACTTCAAAGAATTGATGTTTCTGTTCCCATTTCCTAGGAGCTTGCCCCAGGTATCAGGCATTCAGGCTTAGTAGGGCAGCTAATTGACTGTACTGGTTTTGGCTGGTATAGAGTTATTTTCTTCCTCGTAGCTTGTATGGTGCTGTTTTGAATTTGTGATGAAAATAGTGTTGCTGCCACACCAACTTTTCAGCTATTACAGAACAGTACTTACACGGCGCCAAACCTTTTCTGCTTCTCACACCCACCGCCAGCAAGTAGGCTGGGGGTGCAAAAGAAGCTGGGAGGGGGCCACAACTGTGTCAACTGACCCTGACTGACCAAAGGGATATTCCATATCATATGAGGTCATGCTCAGCAGTAAAACTGGGTGGGAAGGAGGAAGGAGGGGGATCTGTCTTCCCAGGATATCATTACATGTGATGGAGCCCTGCATTCCTGGGGATGGCAGAATACCTGCCTGCAGACGGGAAGCAGTGAATGAATTCCTTATCTTGCTTTGCTTGTGTGCACGGCTTTGGTTTTCTCTGTTGTCATTATCTCAGCCCATGTGGGTTCGCACTTTTACCCTTCCGATTCTCTCCCCCATCCCACAGGGGCAGAATGAGTGGCTGCGTGGTGCTCATGGTTGGCTAGGGTTAAACCGCGACACTCACTTTGAGCACAAGTGATGATTTATTGAGACAAAAGGCAACTGGAATGAAAAAGAAAAATGCTGCTTTCACCAGGAATATGGGCTATGCACCTGTGTGGAAAACTGCATCTGTGTGGAAAACTGCATCTAGATTTCTATCCCCTCTCCCAAGACTGCTGATAAGTCTGTGAAGTATTTAGGAGTGGAGAGTTCAATTTGGCGCTTCTCGCTAAATGGGCAGCAGAATGGTAACAGAAGGTGTCAGAGCCTCCAGAAAAGATGGAGCCCTCTGTGAGGATGGTTGATTGGATGTGTCAGACTGTGTACCAGCTCTGTTATAACTTAAGATAAACATTTTAAAACTAAAAACACCAATTATTCATGCTTGATAGTAAATGACATCAGGAAAGATTACCATACACAGTGCCAGAAACTACTGTTATGTCTCATAGGTGCCAGAAAGGAAAATCAGAAAGGGACAACACAAAATCCCTCTGTTTTGCACTAAGGAGTGAGATGGGATCTTGCTGAATATTTTTTTCCCCTTCAGAGAGCTGGCACACAGCAAATGTTCTTTTAGGCGCCCAGAAGACCAGCAGGTGTTGGCACACAGATATTAGTAAACTAAACAGAACAAGGAACCGTTCTCCGGCCCTGGTGCCAAGCAGCACAGCACAGCACAGCCACCTCTGCACAGCATAGCACTTGGCTACAGATATTTTCTGGGCCTTATGTGGTGCCTTGCTGGCAAGGAGACCTTATTGTCACTTTTCATCTATTTTCATCAGTTCAAAATCTCTGGGAAACAGTCCTGCAGCTGACTCTGAGATTACATGAAGATCTGCAGAGTAACATAAAAATTTGTGGGGGAGTCTGAGGATTCAAAGCCTGCTGAGATCTAAACAGAGCAGAGGAACCCCAACATGGACCAGTGATGTCCATAATGTCTTTTGGGAGTGTTCCTTGGCATCTACACTCTCCAGTTTGTGCTCAGACAAAATTCAAAAGAACACTATTTGGCCCAGCTAAAATTGTACCAGTGATGACACTAAGAATTAAGTAGGCAAAACAATCACTGGTTAGTGCTGAAGATCATCCTCTGGCCATGTTTCCTTTTTTTTTTTTTTTTTTTTTTTATTTTTTTTTTTTTTAAATTTTTTTTTAATTTTACTAAGATTAATATTTTTATTTTTTCTCTTTATTAATAATAAT
>VZTO01004064.1:0-16837 GCA_013400615.1 Syrrhaptes paradoxus
TTTCTCCCGCTTTGGTCAGCTCTCAGCTCTGGGATGCTGAGGCTGTCATCTCCGTTCCGTGAGTGCCTCCAGGAGCGGTGCACCCACCCCCATTTGGGGGAATTGTGAGTGCAGTTTCTGGGGATCGTTAGCTGGCAACAGGCTGAACCTTTGGTCATCAGGTGGGGGGAGGGGCAGTATCATTGTGTATCACCTATTCTTTCCCTCCGCCGAGGTCATTGGCTGGGAGCAGGCTGGGCCTTTGGTCATTGGGTGGGGGGGGCAGTATCACTGTGTATTACAGTGTATATTTGTATATAGTATTATTTTCAATATTATTGTNTCTTTAATTCTCTCCCCTATCACTGGGTGGGGGCGGGGAGTGTGTGAGCAGCTGTGTGGAGTTTGGCCCCCAGCCAAGGGCTAACCCACCACACAGTAGAGCCTGGTAGGCACTGAAAATCCTTTGACTGGAGACAAGCTTCTACAAGCTTTTTCTCCATCTATGGACTAGAGGTGAATCCAGTTTCCAAGCAGCATGGGATGCTTGGCAGTACATCTCCGCTGCCAGAGTTAAGTGAGAGCTTTAAACAAAGATATATTTTGCAAGAAAAGTGGAAATGCATGCCAGTGGCATGAAATACATCCTGATTTGCAGCAACACACTTGGAAGACAGCAACATGTCTTGGGCTGTGTTGCCCCCATGGGCAAGCCGTCTTTCATTCTTTGTTCTTGCAGCTGTTACCACTACTAAGATGTTAGAATATGCAAAAGTCATCAGTTTCTGGATTAAAAGCAGCTGTCTCAAATTCTACAGAGGGCTGCTTTGGCATTTCCTTAATAACTATGTTAGATTTTTCAAGAAAACCTTAGAGATCACTTCCTTAAACACTGCCTTTCTAAGGAGGGAATGCATACAGCTTCAGTCATTACAAGGATTAAAAACCTCATAGAGTTTACAGTAATGATCAAAGCTGGACAACTAGTTAGCTGCAGTGAGTAAAATTTCTTCTTTTACATTCCACCTAAAAGTAAACTGTGGAACACGCAGTTGGACTTAGTTCTCACGACATCGCGTGTATCTTGTTTCAGGCGCTGTGAGCTGATGCCTTTCAAGGTGAACATCTACATGTAAGGATTCCAGCTCATATAAAACATGGCTAGATGTCTTCAAGCATTTTAATTTTTCTGTTTTGCAGCATAATCCCAATCCTTAATTTCTCTTTTAATAAAAATGATGAAGGGCATTTTTTATACTTTTTAGATGCCATGTGCCTCCTGAGAATTGGAGGTTCAAAGGGATTATGTCATTCGTTTGTATAAAGAAGAGTGCTGAAGAACAAGCTAACCCTTAGAAATCTGCCGTTACCTTGTAGATACTGTGTTCTCTGTGTAGTACAGAATGATTTTGTATTTCCTCTAAAGGTCAGAGCATATTATATATTCATGTTCTTATATGTAAGCAGAAAACTTAAACAGTGTGTTTTAGGGGGCAGTTTATAGTGAAGCTAGCCATTTTATAAAATATATCAATTCATCTTGGAGGAGGAGAGAAGATAAATGTTCTGAACCTGTGAGTGTAACTGAAAAAAAAAAAAAAAAGAGTTTTGGCTCCCAATTACTGTTTACACTATATCGAACACTAAAGGACTGGGTAGCAACAGAGGCCCAAAGAGAAAATGTAGCTGTGTCCAGGGGAGTTGGAAGAGCCTGTGGTGCCATGCAGATTTACAGACTACTTGTCATGGGTAGAAGAGCCCAGCAGATGTCGGCTTCTCTACCACTGCTCAGCAGGTGATGGAAAGCCCTGTAGAACCAGCAGGATGTCTGGGGAGGAACTTGCTAACACTCACTGTATTTAATTGCAGTGAGCAATGCAGATAAACTGAAGCCAAATTTGGAAGATTAGTTATAAAGATCCGGCACATTTCTGTGTGTTTTGAGGATTATTCCTTCTATAAATATGTATACAACATTTTCATTAAAATTTGCATTTTGAACTAAGTTGATTGTCCTATTCAAACTTGGGACAACTTGGATCTTTTATTCAAATGCCTGTAATAGCAGGAAAACTTCAGTCTTGTAACTGCTTCAAACGGCAGTGGCTATGGTAATTGAACCAATAGTATTTAGAAATACAATCACAATGTTAAAAAAAAAATAAAGTACATCTTCAAGTGAGAATTGAGAACGAACTATTTGCTGGTGATAATATAGAAACAGGAAGGACTCCGTGCCTGTGAGAGAATTGCACAGAACAAACTTGCTGGTATCAAAGGACAAGATGTTTATGCAGAGGAAACTAGTCTCTTTGACCCGTTTTTTCCCATTTGTCAATTGGCACAAGATTCCTGATTCACATTTTCTTTATGTTCCTGCATCTGAGTGCAGGAACTGTGATTTCAGTGAACGTGTTATTAGTGGCATGAATTTAATGCATAAAATGGAAGCGTGCCAATACTTTGAACTTGATAAATTTTTGTCCTTGGGTAGATTGTATAGAAGATTCTGAACAAGTCACTTCAATAAGTTTTTCTGTCTGTTTGCTAATGGGGATCATTCCTCATGGTTTTTTCAAGATTGACATGGTTATTTTACTAGATCACAACTATCCTTTAGCCAGTGAAAGATGATTTAAAAGCCTTACTTGAGTCTGAGAACCAGATGACGGTTACACATCAATATTTAAAATGGACTTGGAGCGTTTGGAATTTAGTTACAGCTGCCATTACCTGGCTAAGATAATTTTGTTAAAGTAATCACTGGATAATATTTGAAGCTAATGAGTAGCTGTTCACAGTAAGTTAAGTACATTTGTATTTTAATAAATCTTGTTATGCTGTTTTTAGCAGAGGCTATGATGCTGTCTTTAGATACCACAAAGGTATATGACCTTGTTTCTTAGCCGTGGGGTAATGCAAGCACCATAGGAGTAATCCCCTTGAAATCAGTGAGGTCATGGTAGATTTATACAGGCATGTGGTAAACAAGGATGGAATTGAGAGGTGTTATAATGAGATTTTGCTATACAAACTGTTGAAAATTTGACCTTGTTACACTTGGCAATATTTTTATTTCAGTATGGGAGAATTTTCTCCTCCTCCCTCCCCGTTCAGTTTGCAGTCGTTTATGTGCTGCTTGGGTATTTTCATGCTGTGTAGGGATCTGTTTTGCCTCTGCTCTGTACATCTGTGAGTGTAAGTATAGAGGCAATTAAGGACTAAGAAAAAATGTGTTTAGTTTTCATGGTATCTCTAAGATAAGGTTTTCTTTAAATACTGTCTTTTGAAATGTTCTTATATGTTCACATACTTGCTATGTCAACTTTTGGCAATATCACATCTATCTTAATGCTATTCCTAAAATAATGTCATGGTCTTCTGCTCAGAGAGAATTGCACTGGTCTAGTTTCTCTTCAGCTCTTCTGTATGCTTGTACTCTGGAGAAAGTGCAGCCTTTTTCCTCCTGTACCCCAGTATAAATGTGGATCTTAGCAGCTTCCTCATTACATGGTGCTGGTTACAGCTGTGTTTTGGTTCAAAGTGTCACAAACATTGGTTATCACCTTTCTGGTTTTGTTTCTAATACCCTTCACTATCTGCCCTAACAAAAGCACAGACAAGTCTTGTTAGCAGAATTTGCAAATCATACTTCTAATAGGAAACATATGCTAACAGGTAGAAAACAAACTTCAGTATTTTTGAGGGGTTTTTGTGTTTACTTTGGGAGTTCTTTGTGTCTTCCTCTGAATAAGATGGCAAGGTCTGCTAACAGCTGTTTTTCTCTTACACCTGTGGACAAGCCAGTAATTGCACTTGCTTCAAATAATAGCCTCAGCATTTCTTAGTGGAAGCAACGTAATTCCAGTTCAGGTCATTTTCATTAGTGAATTTCCAGCTTTAACCTGTACCCAACCATGTTTCAGTACAGAGCTTCATGAAGCTGAATCAGCAAGCTGTAAGAGCCTTCTCTGAGTACATGTCTGGGGTGGGTTTTTTGGCCATGCAGTAGGATCATGCATCAGGTAGCTGCTTCAGCTTACCAGGGCTGGAGGTAAACCTCTATAACTAGATCACTTTTATTTGAATTTTTTACCTGTGCAGAGGCAGTAGGTAAGATTTTACGCCTGTTATGAATGCAGTCCATTTATTTTAGCTAATACACCTGTAGACACCCAGCAGACACACAGCTCACCTAAGCAGCGTTGTGCTTAGTGTCCTTGTCACAATACCCAGTTCACCTTTGCTGCTCAGGTGGTCACCAGCTGAGGATGTGCTGGACTCCCTTGCTTCTTGGACCACGCTGGTCCCTGGCCTTGCTGAGCTGTTCTCCAAATTTCTGGGGCAGGGTTTTCCCTCAGGGATTTTTATGCCCCCTGCCCTGCCCCAGTTGTGCATCTGTTTCCCCCAAAACTGCACTCAGGGGCACAGATATCTAACATCATAGGCATACGAGTTACAGGAAGAAATGCAAGTGATAAATAGCAATATAGTAGTCCTACATAGAAAACAATGTAAAAGGTAGCCTTATTTTTAATGTGTTTTTACATCTGATGATGTCTGTATTTATTTCCCTTTTTTATCCAATAGAATAGTGAAACTGGGACACCACAATACAGTTTTGCTTCAACAACATCATCAGAACATTATGAACATTCTAAACTAGCACTGAAATTGCAGTTGTGGAAAACCAAATAATTTTGCCACATTTTAGTTTACCTATGTACCTGAACATTAGGATTATAAAATTAAGAAAAACAATGACTGTTTAAAATGTTTCATTCCAACACTGTGTATTGCATTTACTTCTGATTTTTCTTTCTACTGTGTTCTTAGGAGATACTTAAAAATGAAAACTATAGACAAGAAATGAAACACAAAATCGAAGATGTATCCAGAAAGGATAAGCTGCTTCAGGCCAAGGAATACAAGGAGGGACTTGTTGCTGAACCAGTGCGTACTCATGTCAAAGGCCATGCATCTGCCCCTTACTATGGAAAGAAAGAGCCTTCGCAAGATCCAACGAGCACTGCGAATACCTTTCAGCCAGGTTCCTGGATGCCACCAGGCAGTGGTAGTAGTCAAAATAAATAAACAATTGTAATGTACAGGTATTGCTAATGGATAAATATGCAATAACATAACATTAAAGCAGCTTCATTTATTTTTGCAGAACTGTTCAAATAGCCTTAATCATGACAAACTACCATATAACATTCAAGTTCAGTGAAAAACAGGATGTGTTACTAATTAAGTTTATTTTCGACAGTTGCTGTTTATCAGTTGCTCTTGAAATCCTAGGTAGATTTTCTATCTAACTTAATTTTCTTAAATAATTCTGTTTTTTCCTTGAAGACTCATTTATTTTTAACATTGTTTTTGATGTAGTTAATTTTAGTTAATCAGTACACTTAAATATTCCCAAACCTAGGTGTCAGTTTATGATGGTTCTTCAGAATGCTCATTAATTCCTTTGGTGGTGCCTGTGTGCTTTCTTCTGCCAAGTGGATGGAAAAGTTGATGATGTTAACAGGAATCACTGACTATGCACTGTATTAATCTTAGAGACATTCTTGTAACTTAAGAGAACAGTGTATTTGAATGGTTTACTGTAAGCAGATGATAAAATCAGCCTGAGTTAAACTACATGTAACTACTATAAGAAAGGTTAGAAGCACTTAGTAAAGCAGCTGGAAAATAACAGGTTTGAAACAAGGGACTGTCATTAATATAAAAAAAAAAAAGTTTTTATTTCTGGTGTATGTGAGGACTCCCCTGAGTGGTTAATCTGTTTGGCAAGAGTTTAGAGATGATGTTTGAGAACTTCCAAATCAAAATAAAGACAAAGCAATTTTTTGAAAAAGTATCAAATTTATTTATGCAGTGCATCCTTCACCAGTTCTCCATGTGTATGGAGGTATCCATACAAACTTATGTAGGTTTCAAAGGTGGAACACATACACATTCAACAACACTTGAGACAAAACAGTGAAGACTGAATCCCATGTATTTCTAAAATACCAAAATGTCATATTCTAATAATGTTTGCTTTGACCAAAAAAAATTGAAAAGAAATCAACAATATTTCATATTTACTTCAAGTCTTTTCAGTTAGACTCCACATTTCTAATCCCCCTTGGTGTCAGCCAGCTCTCTAGGTGTCCTCATTTGAACAATGGTATTATTTTAAGGTTTTAACTGTAATGAAGTACTAGTTGCTAGAAAGCACAATTCTGTGCTGCTGTTTAGAAATATGCTAAATCTTAAAACCTAATGACTCCCACAAGCTCTTCAGAACTAGATTATTAATAAAAATTAGGCTTTGAAAAATTAATCACTTCTCTTAGAAAAACATGAATCAGAATTAAGGATAAATAATTTTGGCATGTTTACAACACAAACCCCACTTGGATTCCAGTATGCCAGCATTTTGCAACCTGGAAGGCAGCAGAGTTTCAAGGGATATGAGAACAAAGACCCCACCTAAACTCAGAAGGTCCTAAATCAAAGGTAGCCAACATGTTAGCAAGTAGGAAGAACTACTGTCACCAGTGCACGCATCTTCCTCCTGTACTCTCTCCCAGCCACCTGCTACAGGTCACTAGGACAGGACACAGCACGCTAGGCCACCTGGGTCTTTGGTCTTACCCCATTTATTGCTGTTCTTGGGGTCAGAAAGAGTTTGTGAAGGCAGAAACAAATTAGTTACAAGTGGAATGTTTGGGTGATTGTTAGGGAAAAACCAAAAAACATAGTAGTGTATTTTGTAGAACATGAGCAGCCTAAGACAAATGAAGGTAATAAGAACAAGCAATCAGTTTCCTAGAGTTTGGGCTGAATTTGAAGACTCTTGATGGTTAGTAGTTCAGGAAGTGGGAAAAGCTAAGTTTGGTTCTTTCCGTAGACAATCCCCACCATCCAAGACACCTGCAGCAGCCCCAGTGGGCAAACAGCTCAACTGACCACAGTGCCACATGCAGTGTCCTTAAAGGAAAACAGGAAGGTATGCTACCCAACTCTTAAGCTATCTTATCTCTACAGCTCTGTTGAAAGTATACCAAAACTTGCCCTTCTATAATCCAGTTTACCATTCACATTTTCCCCGATTTGACAGTTTTAAGACACTTGTTACATCATCGCTCAGGTAAGGAAAAAAAAAAATCTACCTCCAGAACCACCCAACAGATTAATTTTTAAATTTATTATGCAAATTTGGAAAAGCAACCTGCACTAGAACACAAGTAGTACATTACATGATTTTAACAAGTGTCACTTGGGCAAGCTTTAACACAAATCATCTCAGCAGAAAAAAAAAACCAGATGGAAGGGATTAAATTTCATACTTCAAGAAATACCAAAATCAAGTATCAAAGAACAGTTACAACACAAAATGTGTTTCATTTTTAAAGTGAATTCTTTGCACAAGGAAAGCCTTCTGCCCCCCCCCCCTTTAATCCTTCTTTGTTCGTTTGGCTTTTGCAATATTTTCTTGGCGTTTCTGTTTCTTCTTTTGCTCTCTCTCCCTGGCCTCAATCATTTTTGCAAGCTTCCAGGAAAGTGCTGCACTAATGACAAACAATGGTGTAAGAGCCAAGATCACTGTAGTAAGAAAGCCGTATGGGTCTTTTGCAGCCCAGTCCACGATGTATTCAGCCCAAGCCTTAATATCAAACATTTTTTCTCTTTTTCTATTGGAAAAATCCTATGGAATAATAAAAAAAAAATCCGAGTGTTCAGAAAAATAAAAGCACACCTACACAACTATTACCATTTTAAGTCGTCATCCTTCATTATTAAAAAGCAAACCCATTTTTGCTCAGGTTAAAAGTAGTGCATAGTATGTCAAAGCAAGTGTTGAGCCCCCCTTGAAAGTACACTGTTTACAAAAGAATTAGGCATTTCACCCGGCAGAGCTCCAGATACAACCAAGAAATACCGCGGCATGGAGAAACAGCGGGGCCTGGGCCTCTTTGAAGAGGGAGAGAGCTCCGCCGGTTTATCTTTCTCTAGGTTTTACGAGGGAGGCGGGGCAGTGCTTTACACAGTGAACCACCCACAGTCGGCGAGTCACGAACAGCGTACAACTGCTGTGGGCAGCCCGCTGCCCGCCCGCGCCAGCCCGCTCGGAGCCGCACGGGAAGGGCTGCCCGCCGCCGGCCCGCGCCCAGGCCGCTGGGGAGGCCCCGGGCCCCTCGGCCAGCAGCAGAAGCCAGGCAGCCGCCACCCGGACACCTCCCTTCTTCCCTCCCTGCCGCAGGAGCGGCCTCTGCGCCGCCGCCGCCCGACACCCACCGCCCACCTCCCCGCCAACGGCCGGCCGCCTCACCTGCGGCGGGGGGGCCCAGCGCCGCCTCGGGCACCCCCCGGGAACCTCGAGCGACGGAGAGGTGGCGCCGAGCTCCCTGCTGAGAGAAGACACAGGCCGTGACGGACAGGCCTCCGCTCGGCACAGGGAAAGCGCGGAGGACGGCGGCACCGGGAAGGCACCAGGGATCCGGGCGGGACAGCGGGGGGGAAGCTGCGCCGTCCCGCCTCTCCTCACTCCCCTCCCGCCGCCCCCCACCGCTGCCCCACGGTACCGCTTCCCTGGAGGGCGCCGGCTTGCCGAACGGAAACAGGAAGAGAGCGCCCGCCCCGCCCATGGCGGCCGGGCGCGGAGGACACAGAGTGCACCCGCCGCGGCGGGATAGAGCGGCCACGCCGCGAGCCCCACCCGCTTCCTGTGCGGCTGCTCGCGGACGTCACACGAGGGGCGGAGCAGCGCCACGCACAGGCAGGCATATGCAGATAGGAGCGTGAGCGGGGCGGCTGCGCCACGCCCCCAGCGCGGTGGGCCCCGCTCCCCCCCACCCGAGCAGTGCCTCCCATTGAGAGCCACGTGCAGCCCCGCCGCAGCAGGCGCGTGCCGCCGTGCGTGCCTCAGCGGCGGCGGGGCGCGTGTGGCTCGGTGGGAAGGGCTGTCGGTAGGGAAAGGGAGTGTTCAAGGGACCTGAGTGGGTTTGTCCCGCTGTGAAAGAACCCTCCTGAGCCTGGTGGCAGTCTGGGAGCGCTCGGTGACCCACTCGTGCCGGTGCAAGTTTGGGAAGTCGTGCGCTGCGCGCGCCTCGGTGTCACCGGTCTGTGATGTCCCCGTGTCCTCTTCCGTTGTCGTGCTGCTCAAGCGTGTGGTACGAGCTGGGGGCAGACCACGAGGGACTTCCGCTCGTGGCCTAGCGAGAGGCTGCGTGTGTCTCCTGCAGCGGGCGGGCGGTGCGGAGCGGCGCTGTCCGCCCGCCGGTGGGGGAGCTGCGGCTGGTGCTCTGCTCCCGCCGGGACACACCTCAGCAAAAATACTCGGTTGCGCTCGGTATAATTCGAGTGACTGTTAAAGCCTTGAATGTTCTCATACTAAAAATTCAGGGTTTGAGGGTTTTGCCTTATGTGAGTTTCACCGAGTCTTTCCGTCTCCCTTTCTATGCACACGTGCGGGCACAGACTGGTGTGAATAAAAACAATGTTATGCTTCCAAAGCAAAGTCAAGCATAGAGTAGGGTATTAGCTTAGCACATGAGACTCTCTTGCAATCAGTTAAATTGTGTTGATCAATTTGTGAGTTCCTTTCTCTGTAGCATAACGGCAAATGCCATAAGGGCATTCTGCTTTTGTGCATCTTTTATGCCTGTGAATTTTTATAGTGTTTAAAGGGCAGAAAACAGGCAAATAAGAAATATATTTGGTCAATGAAAGTCACTGACATCTGACTAAGCTAAAATCCTCGAGTATGTTGAATGCAATTTTGTGCTATGTGCAAAACTTATGTGCATGCTAATTCAAAAACTGTCTGTAGTGTTCAGGCTCTTGTAATATCTTCTGAAAACAAGATAGAATAGAATAGAATAGAATAGGATAGGATAGGATAGGATAGGATAGGATAGGATAGAATAGTGTATTTCAGCTGCAAGGGACCTGGAACGGTCATCTAGTCCAACTGCCTGACTGCTTCAGGGCTGACCAAGTTAAAGCAAGGTATTAAGGTCATTGTCCAACTGCCCCTCCTCACAGGACATTCCTTCCCGCCCTTTCACCAGCTTTGTTGCCCTCTTCTGGGCACATTCAAGGACCTTCACTTCCTCCTTAAATTGTGGGGCCCAGAACTGCCCACAGTACTCAAGGTGAGGCCACACCAGCCCTGAATACAGCAGGATAATCACCTCTTTTGATCGGCTGGTTATACTGTGTTTGATGCACCCCAGGATGCGAGTTGCCCTCTGGGCTGCCAGGGTGCAGTGATGGCTCACACTGAGCTTAGTGACAAACCAGCACCCCCAGATCCCTTTCTGCAGGGCTGCTTCTTCTTTTAAACTTGTGCCCAGCATTACTGTGTCCCAGGTGCTGAATCTGGCATTTGTTCTTGTTAAATTTCATCCCATTAATCATTGTCCAGTCTTCCAATCTATCTAGGTCCCTCTGCAAGACCTCTCGTCCCTCAAGAGAGTCAGCAGCACCTCCCAGTTTGGTATTATTGGCAAACTTGCTGGTAGTGCATTCAACTCCTGCATCCACATCCTTGATAAATACATTGAACAGAACTGTCCCTAGAATTGAGCCCCAAGGAACACCATTGGTGATTAGTCACCAGCCAGATGTAGCCCCATTCACTACAACCCTTTGAGTCCTGCCCTTCAGCCTGTTATTCACCCAGCAGACCATGAACCAGGTCATCCCACAGTTGGACAACTTGTCCTGAAGGATGCTGTGAGGGACAGCATCAAAAGCCTCACTAAAATCCAGAAAAGCAACCACCACTGCCTTGCCTTCGTCCTCTAGGTGAGTGACCTTATCATAGAAAGATATTAAATTAGGTAAGCAAGACTTTCCCTTTGTGAACCCATGGTCGCTGTGCCTGATGACTGCATTATTCTTTAAATTCCTTTCAGTAGCACCTAGTGTGATCTTCTCCATAATTTTTCCAGGAGCTGAGGTTAGACTAACAGGTCTATTGTTTCCCGGGTCTCCCCTCACACCCTTCTTGTGAACTGGAATAACATTGGCTAGCTTCCAGTCAGAGGGAAGCTCCCCAGACTCCCAAGAGCTTTGGTAGATATCTGTGTATGTATTTCTGTATATGTGTTACTCAGCTGTTTACATGAGCATTAAAACTCTTAGAGAGGTTATGGGTCCCCATTTGGTCTGTAATCTGTAAATTTTATCAAAATACAACAATCTAAATTTATTTGAGCTTAGATATTAGTTCTGAGGTGTTGTGTTTATTTGTATCATTGTAAGATGTTTTTGCACGGTGTGTAGCCAAGTTAAAATTAGGTGGGCTATTACATAAGTACAGCCTATTTCTGGTAAAGTTGCGTATCGGGCTAGATGGGACACAGTTATATTTCTGATGCTTTAATGTCAAATTCAGGTACGTGTGCCAGAGTAAGCACTGATTTAGTCACCAGCTATATACAAGCTGCTTAGTATCACCACCTTTAGCATGGCTGCAAAATTAATTTCCAGTTTCCAGCCTTTCACATAATAGTAATAGTCACATCTGTCTTTCTATGTCTTCTCTGCCTTATTGACTTAGAGGGAAAAGTGCCTAATTCATTATGGCAGGGAAGAAATAAAAAAGCAGGGATTTTTAATTTGCTTTTCTAAGAAAACAGATCTTATATAATTACCTTTTCTGGTGTCCTTCTCCCCTTAATAGCTTCTGGAACTGTTGTCCGGTTATATTGGCAAAGCAGTAGAAGTCTCACACATAATAATTCTCTTCCCTTAAGATTTGTGAAAATAGGCAGCTCAGTAGAGAGGAGAAGCCCAGGCTACAACCTTGGCTGAAAGCTGCGGTGCCTCTGTATTAGGAATGGAAAGATGTTATGGTGTTACCACCCAGTGGAAGGCTTCATTAGTGGTTTGCGCTCTACCAAATTCAGAATAGTTCAGCCACAAGGCCACAGGAGATCGGGGTACTTGTTTTGCTTTTCTGAGTTACTCAGTTGATGTACTTTAAGTAGTCAAAGAGAGAAATAGGAATTCCAGGATTCGCTACCACTTGAACAAGGCAGCACACCCCTTAGCACACCACTGGAATACTTAATCATGTTAGGCATATGCTTATGTTAACTACAATTTTGACAGTTAACTGCTGCTCTGTAAATCTGCACTTTCTTTTACATCTCATCTAGAATTCCTTGAAATGACCCTGTTCTTTTATTTATAGCTATGTGTGAGCCTGTGTGTATTTTAAGATACACACTCTCTAATTTTCTATCTGTCAGTTTCAAGCGGATGAATGAGAGAACTGGAGGGCTTAGGAAGGAGCAGGAAGGGATCCACCGATGAAAGATCACATCATTTGAAGTGTGAAAGTCACAATCCATACCAAACGTCGTAATGGTTTACCTAGATGTCATTCCAGATATATAGGCTAGGAAGGAACTTTACTTAGGATGGAGTTAAGCTTTTCAGCAGCTACAAAACCTCAATGGCAGCAGCTACAGAAGCAGCATCAAAATATAATACAGGATGGATTTATGAACCAGCAACTTTGATAAAATTAAATCACTAGTTTATATATATATCTATATATGAAGCCATATATATGAGCGGCATTGAAAGTGCCATTTCAATGGGATTTCATGAGAGCCTGCTGGAGGGGACAAGCATTACTGTCCATTGTCAGACTTTCAAAGAGGGAGTGGGCAGAGGAATGGAAACGGAACTCCAAAAATCCAGCAGTAATAAAGTAAGATACAATTCAGGGGAATCTGCTCAGAATATAATACTGGCATGGAAAATGGCAGTTACTTGCATGAAAGCCAAGCCTTTTTCTTGCCAACAGTGACTGAAGGATCTATGAGTGTTTGAGTGTGTGTGGTGAAGACAAGCTTTGCATTGATGCATTGACATGTATCAGTGGTCCAGAATCATTCTGTATAAGGAAGCTGCTAAGTATTTCACATAGTATAATCTCAAACTACCCTTTTATCAGTTGTTAGATCTGAGGATGAACTGATTCCTTGAAACTATCTTTTATCTACATACAGCATGAGTTCTCCACAAATCTTTATGTACACTTATTGATGTCCCAGGCAGATTGTGCTCCACCTGCTGAATGTCCCTGTTGCTAGAAGAAAGAGGTGGGATTCTTGTGCCATTGCACAATGGTGTTTTTTGTTTAAAAACTTGAAATGTAACTTGACTATTGCCTTTTTTTCTCGAGCCTGTAAAATCTCTAAGCTGTGAAAGCTTCATTGGCACTTTTCTGACCGTGTGTGATATAGCCACAGAATGTGCCAGTGTGTAAACATTCTGTTTTTTATAGCTTTACTTGGGACAGCAAAACTACTTTGTACCACAGGGGATTAAGGATTCTTTTTCTGCTACAAATCTTTGTTTAAAAACATTACTGTTTTATTTTTAAGTAGATATGCAGTATATCTTTGTTCTGTAAACTTCATGAACAACCCCATATATTTGTAGTTTGGCTGCCATTCAATACAGCTAGGCCTGAGTATCCAAGATGAAAATAGTCAAAATTGTGAGTAATACTACTGTTCTGCTTATTTCACTTCAAACCTTCCTTATAAGTTGTTCTCCCACTATATACTTTAAAGGACAGAGCATGTGTTGGGACAGTACATGACCCATAGGCCAAGTAACATGCTGCACAGTTTTGTATCTTAAGGAGGTGATAGAACATAGAAGTAGGTATATGTAATATTCAATTAAAGAATGAGTGGCTGCTTCTCTGCTCTAGGTGGACTAATTTATGTAACAGTGTTGGTTTTGCTGCCCTTGTAATGAATGATATAGTTGAAGAACTGAAGTGTGTCAGGCCTTACTCCATCTTTTTGTTCCTATTTCAGGTCTTCTCACAGTTCAGAAATGGAACGGAATTATAAAAGAGAGCAATGGAAGTTATTCAAACAATAGGGATCTTTTCTTCTCCTAGGTTGTTACTGCATTCTGATATGGTCATGACTGATGTGGGTATTAACTGGCTTCTGGATTTTCTTGAGTTATATTAAAGGGAAGGAGAGAAAAAAAAATCATCATCAATACAGCTTTGTAAATCCTCAGAGCTTTCCCCAGAGGTAGCTTAGTGTAGCAGCTCAGGTACAAAACTGAGAGCCATAGGATCATACACCAGCTGTGACACTACGCCTAAGTAGATTCTGAAAATTTTAGGCATCTCCACAGAAGTCTGATCTCCCAGGAACGATGGAGAAGGGCAGTGGAGAAAGGCTGGTGCCTCTGAACAATGCGAGTCGCTCCCTGATGCTGCCCGTTTCCTCTCACGGACCATAGAGGGCTCTGAGGATTGAGGATTGTGTTCCCAACTGAAACACCTCAGCTAAATGCCAAATTGAAGAGCCAGGAACTCAAACCAAACAGATTATCCTTTAGTGAATTAACTCCATGTCTTTATGTAGGTGGTAATATTTATCCACCTTTTTATAATAGTTTGAGCTTGCTGAATAAAAGAAGGAGTGCCAGTAGGAGTATTACTTTGACTTCAAGCTTTCAGATTTTCGTGATTTTGTGGAAGCCCGAGTTTAACAAATGATCTGTGGTTTTTGTAAAGCCATATGCAAGTAATGGATCCAAACACAACCTTCTCAAATTCAGGAAGTATAAGTGCAGTTTTAATACTTCTGTTTGTGGTCCTACCCTCTTTGTTTTACAAAAACTTACTGGAAGTTGGTATTTCTAGTGGGTAACTAGACATCTCCTCAAAACTGTGTAGAAGCGGGTTCATTTTGTGGCTTCATCAGCAGAGAAGCCAAAGTTGAGGAGACTGATTGAAATTTAAGTCTTTAATTATGTTATTTTTAGAACTTAACTGATATACACTCTAAGGTAAGAAAATTAGCCTGCTCTGTATGTTCTATGTATGTTCTGAGAAGAACTAGAGAACCAGAACCATACTTTTGGCTAATGCATCACCTTTTGTAGAAGAGCTGAGCGTAGTTATAATTTTTATAGTTTCTTTCCAAGAGCAGTAGGAAGTAAGGATACTGCTTCACCAAGTGTCACAGCTGCTTTACCAGGTCACACTGTCCCTAATTGGAAATCACAGAATCACAGAATCACAGAATGTTAGGGATTGGAAGGGACCTCGAAAGATCATCTAGTCCAATCCCCCTGCCGGAGCAGGAACACCTAGATCAGATCGCACAGGAACGCATCCAGGCGGGTTTTGAATGTCTCCAGAGAAGGAGACTCCACAACCTCTCTGGGCAGCCTGTTCCAGTGCTCTGTCACCCTCACTGTAAAGAAGTTTTTTCTCATGTTCAAGTGGAACCTCCTGTGTTCCAGCTTGAACCCATTGCCCCTTGTCCTATCACTGGATGTCACAGAGAAGAGCCTGGCTCCATCCTCCTGACACTCACCCTTCACATATTTATAAACATTAATTAGGTCACCCCTCAGTCTCCTCTTTTCCAAGCTAAAGAGACCCAGCTCCCTCAGCCTTTCCTCATAAGGGAGATGCTCCATTCCCTTAATCATCTTTGTGGCTCTGCGCTGGACTCTCTCCAGCAGTTCCCTGTCCTTCTTGAAATGAACAAATGTCCCAGGATAGTGCCTGCAAGAACGTCTTTATGTGAGTCATTGTGCACTGAGTATGGTGTAAGAATGAGGTCCTGTGAGAGAATATCTCTCACAACTGATCTAGTGTCCTTGCTAAATTCTATTTCAAGTAACACATTTTCCTAACCAAAAATTCCTTTTCACAGCTCCAATTGTTTTGATTTCCTTTCTACAGGGTACCAAAAGGATTCCTGGTGATCCAGGGTAAAAGTGAAGTTTGGGATTCTTGCTATAGGATATAGTTTAATGAATCAGGACTGCTGTCATAACAAAAGACCCTAATTCTAATTTTTGGGCAACTAGACATATATGCTATTGTGCATTTTTCCTGTGTGTTACATGGCTGCCATTTTTCATCTGAACATGGCAGTACCTTTATTGCTTATGTGTGTTTAGAAACACTTTATAGAGTATTGTGAGCTCTTTGCTGATGAAAGACACTGTATAAACCTTCAGTGCCAATAATGAGTGCCCATTTCAGTATTAAATTAACTTGCAGGTGTAGTATATGTATGAGTCATTGAGACCTAAAGGACAGACAGCATTGTTGGCTGCTTCCTGCTCTATCTTGTATGGAAAGAAACTTGGTGGAAGTGGGAGTACATACCTTATTTGAATTCCTAGTCCTACGGAATGGAATGCTGTAGCAGTCTGTAGCATTATGTGTACATCCCTCCTGCCTTTTGCTCGGCAGCAAAGTAGTTTTTAGCAAACAAGAAAATTCTAATATGATTCCTTACATAGTTTTCATGCTAGAGTTAAAAAACCTAAAGTTAAAACCTTTTCAGCTCAGCAAAGCAGAATGATGAAGCATAAAGGGACACTGCCAAGATTAGAATATCTAAACATCAGCCAGTCTTGATGCTAACTTTGGGGTCTGAAACACCTCAGCTTCAGGATCATGTGTTTAAATAATACTGCATGTTCAAAAGAGAATCAGAAAAAAATATGTGATGCACTGCTATGAAACTTATAATAGAATCATAGAATAGTTTGGGTTGGAAGAAACCTTAAAGATCATCTAGTTCAAACCCCACTGCCATGGGCACGGACACCTCCCACTAGACAATGTTGCTCAAAGCCTCATCCAACCTGGCCTTGAACACTTCCAGGGATGGGGCATCCACAACTTCTTTGGGGAACCTGTTTCAGTGCCTCACCACCCTCACAGGAAAAAATTTCTTCCTAATGTCTAATGTAAATCTACCCTCTTTCAGCTTAAAACCATTACCCCTCATCCTATCACTACACTCCGTGATAAAGAGTCCACCCCCACCTCTCCTGT
>VZTO01004064.1:17660-31392 GCA_013400615.1 Syrrhaptes paradoxus
GAGGGTGACAGAGCACTGGAACAGGCTGCCCAGAGAGGTGGTAGAGTCTCCTTCTCTGGAGACATTCAAAGCCCACCTGGATGCATTCCTGTGCGATCTGATCTAGGTGTTCCTGCTCCGGCAGGGGGATTGGACTAGATGATCTTTTGAGGTCCCTTCCAATCTCTAACATTCTGTCATTCTGTGATTCTGTGACTTCCCAAATATGATGGATAGTGGCTTGGCAACTTGATCTGCCAGTTCCCTCAGGACCTGTGGATGCACCTCTTTGGGTCCCATGGACTTGTGCACTCACAGGTCTCAAATCTGATCTCCTGCAGATGGTGGTTCTTCATTCTCCCAGTCACTGCCTTTGCCTTCTGCAACTTGGGCAGTGTGGCTTGACCTCTTGCCAGTGAAGCCGTTAAGTACCTCAGCTTTCTCCGTATTGTGGGTTACCAGGTTTCCTGTTTCCTTTCAGAGAGGTCCCATATTTTCCCTACTCCTCCTTTCATCACTGACATACCTGTAGGCTTTTTTTTGTTTCCCATGATGTCCCTGGCCAGATTTAATTCTATAAGGGCTTCAGCTTTCCTAACCCAGTCCCTGGCTGCTTGGATAATTTCTATGTATTCCTCTCAGGCTACCTGTCCTTGCTTCCGCCCTCTGTAGACTTCGGGTTTTTTTCTTTTGAGTTTATCCAGGAGAGGCCAAAGTCTCCTGAAGTCAAAGGTAGTGACTTTCCTGTGAACCCTCCTTGCTGCCCTAAGGATCTTGAACTCCACCATCTCATGGTCACTGCAGCCCAGACTACCCTTGAGCTTTACATTCCCCACCATCATAGCACCTCTCCTTGTTGGCTCCTCTGTCACTTGGAGAAGGAAGTTATCATCAACACATTCCAGGAGCCTCCTGGCTTACTTATGCCCTGAGGTGTTTTCCCTCCAACAGGTATCTGGGTGGTTAAAGTCCCCAGAAGGACCAGGGCTTGTGAACATGAGGCTGGTCCTATCTATCTATAGAGCAGAGACCATCTGCTTGGTCTTCCTGTTCGGGTGGCTTGTAGCAGACCCCCACTATAATGTCCCCTGTCCTTCACCTCCCTTTAATCCTGACCCATAATCTCTCCGTCAGCTCCTCACCCATCCCCAGGTGGAGCTCCATGCACTCCAGCTGGTCACTGACATACAGGCAACAGCCGTCTCCTTGTCTTCCCTGCCTGTCCTTCCTAAAGAGCCTGTATCCCTCCATTCCAACACGCCAGTCATGGGAGGCATCCCACCATATTGCTGTGATGTCAATAAGGTCATAGCCCTGCAGTCATGTGCACATCTCTAAGTCCTCTTGTTTATTCCCTATGCCGCGTGTGTTTGCATAGTGGCACGGAAGTGCCACTGGAATTCCTTTGTGCTGCTCTTCAGGTGCTCTTCTGCTGACCTGTGATCCTTCTCCAGGCTCTGGGCATCTGTTGCTGGCACTGGCATCACACTGGTAGGGGTGGAGTGGATTGACGTTCCCCTCCGCTGGCAATTTTAGTTTAAAGCCCTCTTCACCAGGCTGGCAAGCCTATGACCAAAGATGCTCTTGCCCTTCTCTGACAGGTGGACCCCATCAGCCTCCAGCAGACTTACTTCCTTGTTCCTCAAATTGTATGAAATAGTGTTCTGAGAAATACCCTCACAACTGTGATATCTCAGGGACATAAATTTACCTTTGCCATAACAGCACTGGTTGGTTTTGCAAAATGTATAAATGTATGTTTTTGAAATCAAATTGTTAATGACATGCATATCAATCTGGGTAACTCTCAGCTTGCCTGTCCTTGACAATGCCAGGTCCACTCCTAAGTTTCAAACATGTGGAGCATACACTTAGAACAGGCATCATTTCGCAAAAACAACCAACTGAAATTGTGTAACTTAGGTTGTCACCAAAGACAGTATACGTCTGATTTGTTTATGAGCAGCCTGGTAGCCTAGCTTGCAAGCTCAGACAGTTGAACTCAGGTAACTGAAAATTGCCATCAGGTTGTTTCATTCCTGCAAGAAAATCAGGTGCTTTTTCCCTAACTGTTTCTCCGTTCTGAGGCATACGAGAGCAGTAGATTCAAATGCTCATCTGACTTTCCTTTTTCTTGGTAGGAGAAAGCCTTTATAGAAGAGATCAGGTCTGCTTTTAAAGGTGGAAATATTCCTTCTTATGCATGCTTTTTAAGAGCTCTACCCACAGAATTAGCATAGGAATTTTTTCTGTACCCTCCTAAGGTTCATGCTCATACCTGGCAGGAAGCAGGTCACTCTGTGAGGGAAGGCGAGCCAGTGGCCAAGGCAAGCAGGACGGTGACCTCACGCCTGAGTATACAGTCCCGCGGAACCTGAGCCTGAAGAGCAGAGCAGGTCCAGTGATGGTAGCTAGCTTCAGACAACAGTTCAGATCACCAGGCAAGCGTGTAGTGATGGGACAGGTTCTAGATCAAGCCAGAAGGTCAAGTGAGCAGGTCAGGATCAGAGTAAGGAGTAAGGAGAATAGGAGACCAAGCACAGGCATTCCTGCAACAAAATTCAGGCAGATACTGAGAGCAAGAGCCTGAGTTTAAAAGTGGCCCTAGAGTGAAGGTGGATAGGACCCCCACTTCCCACAGCTTTTTCTCACACTTCTCTTTCTACATAGCCCTCTGTACTTGAGGTCACAGAGGAACATGAAGCCAGTGCTAAGCTTGAGCCATACGCAGCTGAATCATAGAATCATAGAATCATTGGATATCTTGAGTTGGAAGGGACCCATAAGGATCATCCAGTCCAACTCCGTGCTCTTGCAGCGCTCCCTAAAACTAAACCATATGACGAAGAGCATCATCCAAACACTCCTGGAACTCTGACAGGCTTGGTGCTGTGACCACTTCCCTAAGGAACCTGTTCCAGTGACTGACCACCCTTTCAGTGAAGAGTCTTCTCCTGATGCACAATCTGAACTTCCCCTGCCTTCATTCCATTTCCTCATGTCCCATTGCTGATCACCAGAGAGAATGGATCAGGCAAACTCAGCCTTCTCTTCTCCAAGCTGAACAAACAAGTGACCTCAGCTGCTCCTCCTAAGTCTTGCCCTTGAGACCTTTCACCATCTTGGTCACCATGCTCTGGATGTCCTTCTTATATTGAGGCACCCAAAACTGCAAACAATGCTTGATGTGGGGCCTCAGTCCCTGGAGGAAAGGCACACATGGAGCCCTAACAAAGCTTGATACGCCATCTACCTATTTATTTAGTCTGAGTTGACTTGTTTGAATGTCTAGAAAAAAATTAAGATCCACACTTGTAATTCTGGCCATGGTAAGGTGAACTGTTCTGCCTATAGCTGATAAAAGTTAAGAAGCTGGCCTCCAGTTTTACTTGTCAAAGCTTTTATGTGAGGAGCCACTGTCCAAGGGGACCTGTGTTTATAATTGTTCTCTAACAGTTCGGACAAAATTACCTGGTTTAAAGACATCTACTAAAACCACATTTAAGATAAACAGTCATTTCACCGATCTGGGTTAGGGAGCAATTACATATGCACGGATGCTGGTAGGCCTTTAGGGGAAGCAACCTCTTAATTCAAATTGACTGTGGCTAGATCAGGATGTCTAAAATGTCCTTACATACTTCATGCTCTGAAAACCCTGGTTTTGGAAATTAAAACTGGGAGATACCTGCTAAGTGGTTTAGTCTTATTACAAGCTATAGTGGGAAACTGTGTCTTCTAATCCCTTCCATAAACTGATCAAATTAAATGTCTAAACTATTTTTTCTGTTGGAGGGTCTATGCAGAATTTCTTTATTCTGAAGCATTGTAATATTTAAATTTCTGATCTAAATGTATTTGTAGGGAGCTTATAAACTTTTTTTTAATGTCTGCATGGTCCTCTAGTTTCATAGAAGCACGTAATAGTTGAGGTTAGAGGGGACTTCTAGATCATCTAGTCCAACTTGAGCAAGGGACACCTAAAGCAAGATGCTCAAGACCATGTCCAGTAGGGTTTTGAGTATCTCCAAGGGTGGAGACTTCACAGCCTCTGTGGGCAGCCTGTTCCAGTGTTTGGCTGCCCTCACAGTAAGAAAGTTTTTTCTTACATTGAAATGAAATTTCATGGTGCATGCTTATTGCCTCTGTTCCTTTCTTTGCACACCAATGGGAAGTATCTGGCTGCATCTTCTTTGTGCCTCCTATCCTTCCCCCAAATCAGGCATTCATATAGATTGATAAGATCCCTCTGAGCTGTCCCCTCTCCAGGCTAAACAGACCCAGCTCTTTCACCCTTTCTTCATACAACAGATGCTGCAAGCCCTCAATCGTCTTTGTTGACATCTGCTGGACTTGCTCTGGTCTCTTTGTCTCTCTTGTACAAGAGAGCCTAGGACTTGACAAATCACTCTAGATATCCAGCTTTGTTATCTATACATTACTTTTTCTGCCAGGCTTATTAATAAGGAATAAACCAAACAGATTCTCAGGATTAATCAGTTTTGCTAGGAAACTTTTCACTTTATGTTTCAACAGTAGCTGTTGTAATCTACCAGTTCTTCACCTGCAATACACCCTATTTTGTAAGCAATTGCTTTTGCTTGCAGCATTTCTTTTATCTTAAAAAAAAGAGCACCTTTTATGAAAAACTGTGTTGGATAATATGTACCTTTCCCAAACTGATGCTTCGTAACTTCCTCTTTCATTAAAAAATGCTATGAATAATTAAAAGCTGAATAACTTATTAAGAAGAACAGAAAAAATATAAATTATTATTGGAAACTTTAAAAGAAAACTTTACTAGATGTTCCAGAATCAAAAAATAGATAGCACAGTCTAAAAAACTCGTTTAGAGAGAATATTAAAGCAGCTATTTCAGAAATAATAGATATCAAGAAAGGGAAGAATAAAAATTAATTTGTACGTTAAAGCAGAAGAAAGGAATTGCAGATAGGTGGTAAGAGAAGTACAGGAGGATGAGTGTATAGCCAGCAGTGTTAAGGGTAACTAGGAGTTTTGATTATATTCTCTTCTAACAAAAGAATTGGTCCGGGAACAGTTGAAATGTCCTGTAAATATTTATGATCTACATCTGGAGAAGAGTCTTGTTTATGGCCTAATATGTGCATGCACTTACTTATAAAAGGATAGGTCAGGTTTACATATTTCAAAAGGACCCTTTTCCAGGGAAAGAATGATTCGATAAAGAAGCTGGTTTGAAGAAATCTCATAGCCAGAATCGAACAGGAGGTAGAATAGGTGATCACAGGAAATTTCTTATGCTACATATGTAGTGACTATTCTATAGAATTGAAACCAGTGTTTCTAGCAACAACGATGCCAGCTGATTGTGGCACCTGAAGGAAATTTTTGCCTCCTGCACTTAATTTTTATTTCAAATTAGGAAATGTAATTTTGTCACTATTGCTTATGAAACAATCTTAGTCTATAGTATTTTACATTGCATAATGATCCTCCAAATTAAAGGGCAAGATATTTTTGCTATTTTTTTTTTGCTTCTTTTTATTTTCCAGCAATACTATTTTTCATCTATCTTGGATGATGAGGTAGGTGTTCATGCTCTCTGTCACATCTCCCCAGTTTGTTTGGTCTGTTATTTTACACATTGTATAATGTTTGCTGGAGAAAGCCAATGGCTTTGGTGTCCTGGAATGGAAGTGCTTCAAATGTGGTTGAAGACTATGATTCAGCTTAACCTTTATATCAGGTGGATACTGAATTACCTACTCTCACATTTCAAGACTCCTTCAGCCTAATACGACACAATGTTCTTGATTCTGAGACGTGCCAGTAAACTGTGATTAACAAAGAAACACCTGCATAACTAGGACTATTTCTTCCATTCAGTGTTTTGCTTCATTTCTCTCTTTGAATCTTATGTTTTTTCCTCCAATTTGCTTCTGAAAAGGGAAGCCTATTCCTCCCTGCTCCCATCAGGCATACATTACAGGAGGGAATGTGTTTTCTCCTAGGAAAGATTTCACTTCATCAAAAATACCAGGGAAGTATTCCAAAAAACAGAGGGCACACTTTTTCCTGCTCTGGTTCAAGAACATTTTTCACATTAGTCATGGACCTTTTCAATGCAGAGAGAGGCGGGGCCCCTTGTTTTCATTCTTAAAACATTTTGAACCAAACAAGCGTGTTTATACTCAGCTCTGAAGTTTAACTATTCTATGCTTGTTGTGTTTTTTTAATTGCTCATACATTTCCACTGGAAATTTTGCTCTTTCCATTTGCATTGCCCACTCCAGCAGTGGAAAGAACAGTCCTCAGACTTCTTTGTTAGATGAAGGATACTCATGACTGCTGGACCAGTTCTGCCTTGCTGATGTTGGTACTGAATTTCCCATTGACTTGACTGGAAGGACAATCAAACTCAGAAAAATGACAGTGAGAAGCACGACATAAATTTGATACCCACAAAACCATTGCTCACATCAGTCTAAGAGAGACAAGGACTGAATTGTTTGTCTTTTTGGAAGCTGCTGCTTGATTTTACACCACTGGATAATCTGCAGGGGGAAAAAATGGAAGGCAGTGGAGAGGGCTGTTTGAATTGTTTAGATGTGATTGCCTATGCTGAATTTGCATGTTGGGCAGATGCTTTACAAAATGCCTCTGCCTCAGGGATCTAATAAATTAAAACAGATGCACATAACAAAGACAGGTAAAACAAGTAGGAAGAGTTGTTCCTTGCAATGTACTTCCCTCAGAAAGCACAGAATAGTTGTCTCCCAATCTCCTGTATCAGGGATTCAAATCAGATCCCTTAATGCTGGAAGTGTCTGACTGCGGAAGAGATATTCTCTGATCTTTGCTCTCTTTAACATCCTGGTAGTGCCAGAGAAGTACAAAACAGCTATAGTGTAACTGAGGGTTTGTCTGCCACAATGGTAGGTTTGTTGCTTCTTTCATGGGAAATGCCTATATTAATTTACAAACACTCCCATAAATCACAGCTGGAAAAATTTGTGAAAGTTAAGTATCTTCACTTTGCTGCCATGTGGCAGAAGTTGGGGCCTTACTGGCTATTTGCCTTTTGGAGAGAAATAAGTAATGTGATGTTTGGATATCCTCCAAGTACAACTTCTGAGTTTACACTCTATGCATCCTTCACGAGATGTGCTGATAAGCCACACCCAAATGATTCTGTTTGCTCAGGAATCTTCAGTCCTGATTCCAGTCAGTTCCCTGGAAACAACTTTTAACAAGACTGTGACTTTCTACCTATTCTAGGCTGTGCAAAAGTTCCTCACAAAGAATCTGCATTATAAATAAAACCTTTGTGTCTTGTTGCGCTACATGGTTGTCTATTATGCTGTGTTTAGCATCTTTCACCCTATGAGAATGCATTAAAAAATGTATTGGACACATTGTAGTATATAGTAAATGCAAATGTAATAATGTAGTGATTTCATAAAATATTATTAGTTTGATGCTCACTTAAAAATAATTGTTTATTATCTTATTTTGTTCTTTGAAATGTTGTCCAGTTCACTAATGTGTTCAGTAAATATGGAAAAGAACATGAGATTCTGACATTTACCTTCTGCGTTGGAGTACATCACTTTGTTCAGCGCCTCTGAAATGTTTTCTTGTAGGTAGGTTGCACTTTGGTTTTGGTTGTACTTCATGAATATTTGGTTTTCAATACAGAGACTTTGACTGCAACTGGGCCGGGAGCTCTCTCATAGCCCCACTTCACTGCTAACTGAGGAAGCCTATAGTGAGAGTGCTGTATAAGTGTGTGCTGATGTATTGTTAAAGCTCTAATTTTAATAATGCACAAGGTAGGAATCTTGAAACTTATTTTCAGAGAGGTTTCTTCTGTCATTTTTCACTTTTACCCCCTGATAGGGCATTGAATTGCGTAATCCCAAAATGTCAGGTACCAAGATGTAGTATGATGCAGTCAAAACTGAACTGCACTGTTGTCTGTAATGACTCATGCAGATATATAAATGTATGCATATAAATATATGCATATGTACATATATATTTGTACACATACAGATGTATATATAAATACACACAGAGTAGTGTTCTGTTGCACTGTATTTGGGGATATGTATTGTACAATACATATGTATATGCAATATAAAGGAACACAACAGTAATGTCACTGGTGTCTTTAAAAGCACTTGGGATTATGCTATGTGAACATCAAGGGGATTAGATTTAACATCTATGCAGAAAGTGGTAAAATAAGAGGGAACTTAATTCTATAAATGAAATTCTCAGTTACACCAAGGCTTCTTTAAGATGGGCCTAATTGTATCTACATTTATGCCAGCTTTAATGTCCTTGTATTTTTTCTGGGTGATATAAGGGGCTATAATGTGGATATGCTTGTCTCTGTAGTTAGTATTATTGCACTTATATTAAAGGTTTTTATTGTTTTGAATTTGGTTTGGAGGGAGATTTGTGTATAACTATTTATTACTTGCTTGGTTAACAATTATAACATGAATACAATGCACTAAATAACCTCACAGGCTGCTGAAACCAGATATAGCTCAGACCACTTCAGACCACTTTGTGGTGTTTTAGCATTATTGTTTGGATCTTTCGCCATTATGAATTGTGGTGATTAAGAATGTTATTCTTATTGGCCAGAATTCCTTCAACCATTGAATTTTACTTTTTCTTGCAAAAAAAAATAAAGGATAACACAGTGCAATGCTTTCTTTTTACCGTCTACATTTCTTTTTATTTATTGATTTGATTTCTGCAGCACCAATTTGATTTCTTGCTGTATAAGGATATGTTAGTGTCTCTTTAAATCACTTGTGAACCTTTTAATAGCACCCTCTGTGTTTATAGAAGCTGCCAGAAACCACTCAGAGCAGCAGCATGCCCCTAGCTATATCTTGCATGTTTGTGTATTATTTAGTAAGTGCGGTTATTTGGGACTCAATTATACTGCCTGGTTTCTTCATACTGTTTTTGTTGTGGAACAAGCAAAAGACATGTATAATGACCCGCAGCTCTAAGTATCTTTCAGCATTTAGCATGGTGAGAGCCTATTCAGTACATACTTCATCAGAATTTCCAACTGGGTATGATCCCATTTGCATATTCTTCCAGAAAAAAATAAAGACACTCTAGGGTCAAATGTTATGAAACCCCGCCTACATTGTTCTTTATATTTACAGTCCTTCCATCTCTCAGGCCTCATCCTCTTTGGATGCCTGCAAGATAAGAGGGACTATGTAGCACGCCTGGAATGTTTCTAAATCGAGGAACGGGTAGACCACAGAGGGGATAGGATTCCAGAGCCTAGGGCCTCACATGGGGACTGCTCTGTTACTCCTGAATTCCCAAATAGTTTGGAAAGCCTAGGATTTGGGGGTCTGCTTTTGGGCCACAGCTATCTAACACATATGTAGTGATAATGTACAAGAAATGTAAAGAAGAAAATAAAGAATATGTAGTTCTTGTGTCTAAGTGTTGGTTAGCCACTGTAATTCTGAAGGCTAGAAGATTTTTTCTTCGAACATCACTACATCTTCACAGAGGGGTTGTATTTAATATGACATTTTCTGCTTATTAAATACAGCTAATTAAACTCACTGTTTAACTATTTAAAGAGGAGAATTCTAAACAAAATAGGAGTCAGTGTAAAAATGTGATGTGTCCATTTCAGGAAGACCATGACATTTTCTATTATTTGCCAGAGATTTACTCCTTCTAGAACACATAATGCAGTGGTGAGAGCCAACTGTGTGCCCTGTACTTTGGTCCAATACCACAGATGTGTGCAGAGACTCTGTAAGATACAAACTTCTTTGTGGACTTGATTGTAGTATCACACTTCTTACACCTGTTCCCCCTTTTCTAAGAGAGATAGCTAGAACCTGGAATTTCCTTTTTCTTGTAGAAGTTTTACAAAACAAACAATTATGTGAGCTCAGAGCAAATACGCTTTGCATAAAGCAGGAATTGAGAAGAGTATGGTTTGGAACAGTTTTTACTTAGGCCCATTTTAAGAAAGTATTCTGATTTTTTTTTCCTTTCTTTTTGTTAGCTGTGCAGTCTTCCCTATGAAAGACCATTTACCACTACTACCAGTGAGTCAAAGTATTTTTATTTGTAAAATCCTTAGAGGAAGCTAAAAGACCTCCTTTCCTAGATTAGTCTGCCACTAGATTTTTACCAAAAAACCAACTGGATACTTGGAAGTAATCTGTGACTGGTAGTGTAAAATAAAGTGGGATAAGCATTACAGAGTAAATCCATTTGTGGACACTCATATTGTGTAAACAGGTTTTCCTGTTTACATTTTCTACTTCTAAAGTGAATTAAAGGCACACACCACTGTTTCTCTTTTCTTGAGTCAGAGAATTTCCTCCAGTGCACACCTTTCCATCTGCCAGGGCACAAAGAAAGAACAGTGGGGGGAAAGAATTGCCAGTTTTGGTAGCAGCTGTCTGCTGAATTCGTTTGGCTGTAATGTCAAACTACATCATCAGTAACCCAGTCATGGACTTCATCTGCCACACAACAGAATCACATCAGGTCTTCTGTATCCAGCTCCTTTTGGGATAAGATAGGATATGATTATCTAAGATTGCAAGAATAATACAGAGCAATTGTACTGTAAAGCAAGGTTTTCAAATGGTGGCCCATGTGGCACCTCTAGACTTTAGGGCACATCAACAGGGTGTGACTCCAACAGTTGTCAATCCTTAGGATAGACCTATGTTGTAGTATCACTCACCAAGCCTTCCATATATCCCAGAGTAAAAAGCTTCTAGAAGCTCCTATTTGAATAGTGCTGTCAGCAATACTGTGGAGGTCAGAGAAGTCTGCTCAAGTAAGAGTCTACAACACCTTTTTCTTCTTTTGTACAGCATATAGGCTGAGGAATAATCACTTGCACTTTGGTGCTATGATGGGAAACAGCTGTGCCCTGAGAGATGAGTGGACAGTGTTAAGCATTTTGTTTGTGTGGACTTTTCTCTCAAGCTGCTGGCGCTATATCCTTCCAGCTAAGGATGTGCCCCTTTCCAGAAACAGAGAACTCTTTTGTCCCTAATGCTCTCCTATCCCCAATCAGTTCCCATTCCTGGATGGTTTTACGCATGCCTCTTCCTCTACTTCATGCACTGGGTTTTTTTCTTCCCTGCTCTTAATTCAGCTGTGTTTCTAACAAGTATTGGGGAAGGATTAATCTTGCTTACATGCTACAACTGAGCCCTAAGACCTCATTACAGATGCTAGAAGGAAGTGCCAAGTACGGGTGAAATTTATCTGACCCAATTCAGATGTTTGGTTTGTAGTGATATGATCTGTAGCCCTGGAAACGCCTAGTTGTTTCTGCAGTAGTGTTAAACATCATATGGGTAGATCATCCATAAACATCTACTTACAGTTCAGTTAATCTCAAATGTATGTGCTGCTCCTCTCCTCCTTCTTCTCATGCTGTACCGTAACAGCCCTCCCACCCCGAAATTATGTGCCTCCTCCTCATTACTCCAGAATTGTATGTGCATGCTTCAGGCGCATATGCTCTTCAAACTAGACACCTTGAAAATCTAGTATAGCAGCCTCACAGCAAAGAGATGGCATTCAGAAGACGTTTTTCCTCCACTATAAAATGAATTTGTACTGTATAATTTTCATTGTTAGACTAGGCTTGCTTTTCACACTAGATGAATGTTCAGTAAAAAAGGTACTCTCCCTGCCTTCGGAAGTGAACACAATTTTAAGTTTCTGTGTTTTGTGTTTTGGTATAGATTTTGATATTTTCTTTGCCTGCCACTTTACAGGATGACACTGTGCATATTGAATCATACCATGAACTATTTGGTATTGCCTAAACAGCTTTGAAAACAATTTATAAACCAGAAACTAACATCCAGGAGAGCCTTTACAAATACACAAGAGGATCGTTTCGTTACAGCTGGAAATCAAAAGCATTTGTATTGAGATCATATGGCAGAAACTAAGGAAGCAATTTTTAACAAACATACTTGGTTAACCTGTTTGTCTATAGAAGAAAATACCAATAAGGAAATTAAATTTTATGATATAGAAATAAATATCTTAGTTATCTTCTAATAAAAGCAGTTTTATTAATAGCAACATTGTGTGTCTATATGAATTTGAGTTATTGCATATCACATAAAGGGTAATAGTCTGGTCTCTCAAGTCAGTGCTGTCTGACATAACAATCAAATTAGGTAGAGAATGCTGCAGCATCCTGGCAACAGAATGTCCTTGGAGTCATATGATGAGGAGGTGGGATTTTGTGCTTTTATGCATGTCTACGAAAAGAAGTACATGGACAGACCTTTACCAGCTAAAGGAATATCAGGGCTCCTGTCAAACTGCTTTTCTTATTATTCTTTCTCTAGCAGTACAACTCCTTCCTGAGTCTCACCCCCGTTACTCAGGCCCCTCACGGGCCTCACTGCACAGCATGGGGTACGTGTGCTGCTGTGACCTATGGAAGAGGATTGCAGAGGTGCTGAATGGCCCATAGCTGCAACTGGGATGGACAGGGCAGTGTTTCTTTGGCTTACTCTCACTCTTCCCATGTGTATTTCACAGAACTGTGTGTGGATCATTTGCGAAATTCTTTGTGTAAGCACTGTAGAAGTCAAAAGACAGAAGTGAACAGACACTCCGGCAATGTTTTGTGAATCTCTCTGAGACTCTCTTTTCTTCTACCTTTTCACTCAGTCCCTTGTCCAAAACCAAGGAAGCACATAGGTCCAGAGCCTGTGCATAGGAGCTGTTATGCCCCACATGAAGGAAATATTTCTGTATACAGTGTAATGATTTTTAAGTAGGTGCTTAAGTTGTTTTGGTTTTGGAAGTCAACAGCTTGCTCTAGAATATGCTTGAGGAAGCCCAGGGAGATGTTGCTATAAGTAATTCTTGTTCCTGGTGTGTCTGAGTCTTATATAACAAACCCATGTATTTCCTTTAGGCTTTGAAAATGACTTTTTCATTTTCCCTTTGTTTGGTACTTGCATGGAGAAACATCTAAAATGTTGTGGATGTCCCCTGGGAATGGATACGCTTGGATTGCATGGGATAGGTCAACTTTAGTAATAAACCATGACCATTTTTTATTCTGTTGTGCCATGTATTTACCTATTCATAAGAAAAAAAAGAAACTGACTTTTTTTTCTGTTGTCCTACACTGGACTAAAATTAGCTCTTTGTTGTATCCACTAAACTTGCTTGCCATCCTCTTACCTAACATGGAAATAAAAAGTTAAGAGACAAGCATATAAGAACATGCCAAAACTCTTATCTTTCTTTATGCATGCAAAAACTTTTCTATTTTAGCTTTTTGTGAACATGCAAAACGTTTACTTTATAAAAATTGATCTCTATTTTCTGTTGAGCACAAGTAAATATTTGTAAAGAGAACTCCGGTGATTAAAATATGAGCATGTGTATTTATAAGAAGCAACTACCCATCTATATGTAGTTTTAGAGTCATGCCATTGTGACTAACCACATGATTCAGTTAACTTAGAAGTCAGTGGAAGGACTTCTGTTAATTTCAGTGGGTACTGGATGAATTGGTGCTGTGGACTTCAATTTTGGGACTTGTTCTGGTTTAAGATGGGGTATATTAATGGATATAGAGATCTTCTTGTGTTCACAAGTGTAATACTTTAGCGTTTTAAAGAAAATAAAACAATGCAAATGGGCAATCTCTCCTCCATTAAATGAAGTTCTGTTAACTTTAAACCAGGTTTGAAGGGGG
>VZTO01004065.1:12145-34840 GCA_013400615.1 Syrrhaptes paradoxus
AAAAAAAAAAAAAAAAAAAAAAAAAAAAAAAAAAAAAAGCCAAATAGTCTGCAAGCCACAAGCAGAGAGGTGTGGGTGAACAGTGCACGAAACGGCTGGGCTTTGGAAACACCAGGTCACTCCTCCCCTCCGGCCCCTGTGGCAGCAACCATTGCAGCCAGGGTCACAGGGCTGGGTGGGGAACTGGTTTTCACCTCCCACAAGCGAGTTTACACAACACTGGTTTTGTCCACACAGGAAACAGTGGAAAGTGTCTAGGGCCAACAGGATAAGCTGCCTCTGTGCACTGGAAAAACCCAAACCTGAGAACGGCTGCTGCTGGGGGTATGGCTCTGTCTGCCTCATTGCACATCTGCAGCCAAAAGAGAAGAGGAGTAGTCCTGCAGGCACTTTGCGCCCAGAATAGCCACTATTTAATGAATTAAATGTGTGGGGATGGGCTGGAAAGCTGTTGCTAAGGAAATGAGCCACTAACTTGAGAGCATTTTGAATAACGAAGTGGAAGTCTGTGTGAACTAAAACTGAGGAAAAAAAAATGCATTTGTATTTGCATTTGCAGAGTAAAATCCTGGTCCCAAACAACACGCATCAAATCTCCCGTTGCTTTTGGGGGTGGGTTTCTCCCCTCTGGCAGGTGAGGTTCCTAGAACAGATTGATCTGTCTGCTTCAGCTTCCAGCTTCCCTCAGCAACTGGGACTGTCCGTTTCCCCAGCGGCACGTAGCTGTGTTAGAGTGGGGAGCGATGTTAGAGTGGGTTCTCAAGTGACATCGACTGTAACTCGGTCTGATGGCCAGCCATGGGGATGCCTGCAATTTCTTTAGTCATGTTTCAAGAGTTATTTGTTAATTACTCATTCTCAATTATCTTTATCCCTATAAATTCTTTGGGATCCACTGTGGAATTCATGGTCCTAGAAATGAACACATGAGTTTCAAAGGCAGCCACGTCTCTGCTGAATTAACAGTAATAACACAGTAGGAGGAGCACACTAGCAAGGTCCTGTATCGAGGGGTTTACACCAGGCTGGTGTTGTGCTCCTCCAGTGCCATTATATGCTCAGGGAAAAATCATGTTACGCACGTGAATTTTGTTCTGCCAATGCTAAGGAAGGTTTCCATGTCGCAGCCATGGGGTAAATAAGGTTTATATAAATAGGTTGAAGTGAAATCCTGACTTACCTCACCCTGCAGAAAAATGCTCCCCTGTATTACAGTGTATACAATGCCCTTTCTTCTCTTCTCTCAGGTTTCTTGGGGCGGCAGCAGCAGTATCCAGTTTTCAGAATCTGTGTCTCCTCCTCACCCAGGTTGGTACAAAGCCCATCTATATGCCCCTTCCCAATTTTTCCCACAGCCCAGAGTCTTTCCAGCCCTTGGTTGAGGCAGGCACTACCAGATAACCGGCAATGCAGCCAATCAGCACCTGAAAGGAGCCCATGAAATGCAGATGAGGATGCCGTGAGGCCAGCAGGGTACATATTACCCTGCTCAGGAGCATGCTCACATGCTCTTATTTGTGCAATTTGTTTTTCCCCCAGCAAGGAGCAAGATCCCTTTCAGGAAGAGATGCTCATCCCCTAGGAAATAACACTGCTGGCATCACCTTCTCCAGGCTGCAGCCTGTGGGTCCGGTTGGAGCTAGAGGCTCAGATGGCCCTGGAGCACTTTGCTGAGCTCCAGAGGAGTTCTCCTGGCAGCATCCACAGGAGTGAGAGGAGCACCAGGTTTCCAGCAACATGAAGAGTTTCTTCCTCCAGTACGCGAGCATCCAAGGAAAGGGGAGAGGGGTGAGGGAATAGCACTTTGGGCTCCCAGATCCTTCAATTAATATGCAGCCAAAGCAGAGAGAGATAAAAGGTTGGGCAGGTGTGAATATATACAATGTATGGACAAGGAAATTACTAAATCATCAATATTTGGGAATCAATTTGCTTATGTTAATACAAAAACGTGAGACATACCAAAGCTTTTTCAGGCTGGGAAGTCTCCATCTGTTTATGTGTTTGGATGCTTCTCATTTCCTCCCGCATCCAGCTGAACACTGCCACCTTGGACCTGCAAACTATTGACGCTGAGTGACTCTAATGCCGTCCCACTGCCCTCGGACCTGTGCCCCTCCACGTGGACAGAGCTTTGCTTTTAACCATGTTTGAACACAGCATGAGAAGATAATAATTCTGAAAAGTCAGATCTGCTCTGAGCTTTCGTACCCCCAGCAAGCACGTTGCAGTACAGCGAGAGCCTGACCCCACAGCTTTCTAGGAACTTGTGCTTTTTCTGGCAACGCTGCGTGGACATAGTGCCACATTATCACCGATTTGCTTCATTTTGTCTGCTCAGAAATTTGTCTCCTGTCTGGCTGTTTGAATGGTAAAAGGGCAAATTATTTTTCTGTTATCCCCTTCTTCCTGCAGATGTAGCTACTCTGCATCTGGAAACTGGGTGAGGCAAAGGCACAAGCCACCTGCCAAGCTGTGAAGCATAAATCACTGCACAGCAAGCTTACAGATCTGTAACCAGTTGACATTTGAAAGGAGGCCAGAGGGTCAAGAGTCTGAGGGAGTTTTTAGCTGGATGCCCGTCCAGAATACCTGGAGCCAGAAGTGTTTCCAGCAGTATTTAAAGAGCTTTGGAGCTTTCCAAGGCGACTAAAGTTCCCAAGTTATTTGCATACTTTTGAGCATCTTCCTCCTGGTGTCTGCTTCCCTAGAAAATTCACCCTGAACTTGAAGGACCTTTTTCTTTGTCTAAATCCACAGGGCTACTGAATGTATGAGAGTACTGAAACCTGACCTGGGGCAACACCTGCCCTTTGTGAAGACAGACACTGAATAACCTGCTACTGTCTGGTTTACCTTCTCTCCTAGCACCTTGTGATGCAGAACCCATCTCTTCTGTTCCCAACTATTGTCCATCGTGGCAGATTGCGAATTGCCTCTCCTGTGAAGAAAACCCTAGCTACTTGGAGCAGCTGGTAGATTCCTGTCTTCAGACAGATGCACCCTCAGACCCAGCCTTCGGTGCTTTCCAGACGTCCTCACACTACACCTCAGACACCTTCCAGCCAGTCTCACTCTGCTTTAACCAGGGCTTGGTAAGCTTTGTGTGCCCGGGGAGCAGCCGCAGGTGCACTCAGAGGGAAGACGGGGAAGGGAGTCACATCCTGGGGCAGAACAGCAGCGAGCTGACTGGGGAACGTGGCTGCTTTTGGGGGCACAGGTACAGCCACAGCCATGCAGGCTGCTTGTGTGGGCTTCCACATGGTTTCCTATTGGGAGCAGAGCACCGGGAGGTCCAGCCAAACTTAGGGGTTGCAGAATAGGGAATGCCCCCTCTACAGGTCCTGTAGATTTCCCACAAAGGACAGCCTGGTTCCTGCTATCGGTTGTCTTAACTCGCAGAGAAGCTCCCTATTAAGACTAATGTCACAGGAACTGCCTCTTGGGTTTAGGTCTCCAAGGGTTGAACCATCTCCCCGTGTAACCAGACTCTCCTGAGAAAGGCAACAGTGTGGAAATTCTGGCTGCTGTCCACGTTTCCCCAAATGACACCCTGAAATGTCCTTTTTTTTTTTTTTTTTTTTTTTTTCTCTCAAACTCTAGGCTGCCGGATCCCCCAGTTCAGCTGATCTGTCCAGCCCATTAAACTATAGCTGCTCTCCTCCTCAACTATCTCCGTTCAGCCCACTGACCCACAGCCCACCCTCCGCTCTGGACACCAAGACCTATGGGTACCCTGCAGAGGAGTGGTCCTGCCACCCCCCCTCCCCATACACCGCCTCCGCCTGCTGCTGCACCTCCTGTGGCTCCCAGCATGCGGACAACAGGGTCCCGCAGTACTTCCCCTGCCCCAGCACAGACTGCATGGACTACCTACCGCCCGTGGCCATGGCCGATGACTTCTTCAGAAGGGATAGGAACTGTGACATCTGCTATAGCTAATGGGGAATGTGGTTTTACACATCCACTGTATCCAAATCAGCTTAATTGCCCATGAACTATGCAAAGTTGCACTGCCTAACACGGTCCAGTTTATTCTTCACTACTCACGCATTTTCTACATGACGTTGTCACTACATTAGTCCTTGTGTCTTGCACGGCCAGGGGTGTTTTGTTGTGGTGGTGGTTTTTTTTTTTTCTGTTTGTTTCTTTGTTGTTTTTTAAATAAATCCTAAGCTGCCTTACCAAACACATGTCATTAAGCCAGCTCTTTCTGATACAAATAAAGAATTTGGTACGCATGCTCAAACCTGTTCGTTCCTCATGTGCCAAAAGTCAGTGCTTTTCTCTTTTGCTAATGATCCAGGATCCTGGTCCTGCTCCCACAAAGGTGAGGAAGAGAGTCTCTCAGCAACCTACCCAAGCAGCAGTTACTCAGCAGTATGGAAGGTCTGTCTTACCCTTTCCAGGAGATAACAAGTCTCTACACATCGCAGCACCCAGTGCACTATCCAGAGAGAAAGCTGTGCAGCACCCTGCTCAGAGGTGGATCTGCAGCTCCTCAGCCACTGCTTCTGCCCAGGCTGCCGTGGCGATATTCTCTACTGGTTCTTGCAGAAAAAGGAAAATCTCTGTTTTCTGTGCAAGCTCAGGGCTTAGCCCATGGGTCGTGTGCCAGAAAAGCCCCCCAGGCCTGCACAGACGTTGAACCCAGTGCCAAACTTCTTGGGCTGCTGCTCAACACCAGCTTCCCCATGAAGGCAGAGTTCCAGTGAGAGGCTGATGCAGTTCAGCAGCCCTTTGTATGGTTTGGTCTGTTGATAACATTTATTTTCTTTCATAATCAACTGAACAGGAGCTAATTTTCTTTTTTGAAGTAAATAATGGCAAAGTTATCATACCCAAGGTTTCCCTGTTTCTTTCATAAGCCCAGACCTTTACAAGACTGTGTCTCACCTCCTTCGAATAGCACTCGGTGAGGCAGACTGCCAAGCCACAGTTTCTCAGCTGAGCACCCAGACTGGACAGAAAGCAGCATTCATTTTTTTTAAATCCAACACAAATGAAAAAATATAACTACACCTGTGAAGATAAACACATAATTTAACTAGCTGTATGCTCACCTTCTCCTCCAGACACTTCTACAGTTAACTGAAAAGCTTTCCTCTCCCCTGAAATCACCCATACATCCAAGGATGTAACAGACACACACACATCTGGCTGGCAAGTAGGGAGGTTTCCTTCATTCTACCAAAAAAATCAACCAATATTTCATCACCCTGTGAAATCTATGAGTAACCAAAATTTTTTTTACTGAGACTTTGCAAATATTTATATAGTGCCAGTTATTTCAACCTTCCTCAGGAAACAGAGCTGTTACCTCCCATGCAGCCTCCGGGGTTCGTGTCATTTTTAGTTCTTTGAGTTGGCCCAAGTGCTAAACGCATTCGATCACAGAAAGCTTGCAAATAGGAGTTAACAGATGCATCTCTGCTGCAGTTAAAGGTGTGATTACCCCTGTGCAGGGACACTCTGTCAGGTGTCATCTTAGCAGTGCTGGCACATGCTTCAGCCCCTGAGTGTCATCTCAGGACACTGGAGGGTTACACATCTACTGACCCAGCTTCTCCGCAGCTTGCTCAGTGCCAGCTCCTCCAGCCTGCTGCTTGAGGAGTGGGCACACCTTTAGCCACATGTCAAAGCCCCTTATCACCAACATGCAAGAGCCACAAGAAGATAAGGTTGAGGCAACATATTTGAGGCTTCTAGTGGAAATGGGGTGACCACATCCTGAGCTTTACAGAGCCAAGAAGAGGTGTTCTCGTACAGCAAAGGAAAGAGCAGGTGAAAATGGCAAGCATTCAACAAGGAGAGTGCTCATATTAATATGTTCTACAGCAAGGTTAGTAGCATCCAGTCTGCACAAGAGTGCCAGCAAGGAAGTAAAGAAACCAGATATATGACAGCTATTGACCTCATGCTGCACGGGACCAGCTGCTCGGAAATTACCAACTGCTCTGTTGGGACAAGGATATTTCCAGCAAAATGTTTCTATGCACTGGGGTCTCTGGACACTAACAGCTTCCATTAAGTAGTGCTGTCCTCTGTCCCTTCCAGCCTCTATTTCTCTGCTGCTCTTTCTCCAGCTGTTTTGCAATCCCCCATGCCAGGCACTGCAAACATGTTTTAGATACCATTCCCCAGCTCCATGTCAATAGCTCTAGGTGACATATGCTGTGCAAGTAAAAGCTTGCTGGCTGTTGACACAATGATGTCTTGTTGACACAAGAAAGAAAGAAAGAAAAAAAAACAACAGAGGAGGACTATTCAAAGGTTGTATTCAAAAAAGGGGGGAGGGAGGGGAGGCTGTGAAAGGAAAGCAGCTTGGGTCATATCTCCAACAGAGCTGGCACAGCACTACTGAAATGCTGGCATTTCTTCAGTCCCTGCCAGGTGAAGCTCTGCCAGCCTATATAAACACATATTTAAACAAAAGTGAGGAGCACCTCATTCTTACAAAAGCCATGAATAGCTCCAGAAGTAACCTGCAGTTATAGAGAAAATAAAAGGTTCTCCTTTTCAGGTTCTTTAGCAGTTGCACAGAGTATTTGATCAAAAAGTTTTCCTTGCCAACCGACTAGCAACTTTTCTATGGTACCACTTCAGAACATTTGTTTGGTGATAACAAGCCTTTGTTATTAGCGACTTATCCAAAGCCACGGGTAGGAAGAGATAAAATGTGCAAATAAAAGTGTATCATACACTGCCAGTACTGCTAAGGTTATAAAAGGTGCATTTCCCCTGAAACAGCCATAAAAAATGAGGGGTTAACTGTGAACTAAGACACTGCTCAAATCAGTGAAATTCACCCCAGCACAGAAGACTCAACACTGCCTTTGAGCCTTACAAGGGTTTTTCTTGATACACAGGCCAGGAGCTGGCTGGCTCGACAAGGAAAGGTGCTTTACGTGCACGGGGAAACTTCAGCCCCCAGCAGGCTCGTGGATCCAGTCCAAAGACATTATGAACAGTTTGTGGATAGGGGCTGGCTTCAGAGCAGGTCTCTAATGTATCAGCTTTGGGAAACTGAACACACATGTACCTGTAGAGAGAACAAATCCTTCCTGGGTCGGTCATGGCATCTTCCCTCTGCAAATCCCATCTGTCAGCTCTGAGTGACGCAGGCTGACAGGGTGATGCTTTGAGTGAAGCCACATCCATACCTCCCCAGACCGGTGCTTTCCCTGATATTCTGGAGATGCTGATTACAGACTACAGGTCTGTGTTGCTCTGTATTAAACATCCAACCACAGGCAGATGAAATAAGAGAGAGGCCACTCTAGAAAAAGCTCATATTTTTTTCACTTGCTACAAAAGGACTTCTGTCATCTCATAGACATTTCCAGATGTCAAAAAGCCTTTTACATCACATGACAGTCACATTTTTATGGTTTTGTTGCTAGCAAGTTCAAGAAACTGACATTTTATTGACCATTTTGTCCTGTCGCAAGACACTAAGTCACCAATGCACTTATCACTCAATCCAGGGCTTGTTAGAACATCCCTTCAAAGTAAGAAAGCACATGCTTTTGCTGGCCTATGCCCAGGTGCATGCAAATTTATGCAAATACATGCAAATACACGTCTGCTTTTTTTTGTCAGCGGATGTTGGCAAGTTTTGTAGATATGATGTAGTGAGAAGCAACAGCAAAACAGCAGAGACGAGGACGGAGAAAGTTGAGAAGCTCTGCACTTCTGAAGAGCTTTTGTTCAAGTCTGCTGAACGGTTGTTTAAACAGTCCAGGTCTGCAGGACTGACAAATGCTTTAGAAAACCCCATCCCTTTGGGTTAGTCAGTGCGTGATCAAGGAAGTCACTGCAGTGATTTAAGACATCTGCCCTTCATCTTACTGTTCAGTCCTGTTAGAAAAAACAACCTGTGCAACGTTGAGAAATCAGTAAACTGTAATCCAGAATGTGTACTGAAGATGAGACACCCTCGGGAAAGGGTTGTCAAAACCCGGCTTTCCTTCCCTTCAGGCATCTACCTATTGACCTGGCAGAGACAGTGTGCCAGGCGACTGCACAGCAATTCACAAGTCATTTCACAGAAAGAATAATCTATTAAATTGCCTCCTTGGACAAGAACGGGAATAGGAGCGCGCTTACCGCTTGCTCTCTGACCCTGCTGTGTACAGGCTCACGTGGCCCAAAGGTTTCTACCCTGTCCGTGCCTACAAGCTGTTGGAGAACCAAAGGACGCCTCTGTCTCCTACACAGACATGAGCTCAGGTGAGGGTTCAGCTCCCCACTCCGAGCTCTCAGAGCTGGAGACCTGGGTTGGATCAGCTGTCTCAAAGAGCAATCCCTTCACTGGGAAATACCCAGGAGCCACACAAGCCTGCGCTGCTGTGAACCTGCCCCATGTGCTTGCTCTTACAAGCACCTGTTTTCTTTTCTTGGGATGGGGTGAGAGACCGTGGCAAAGGAGAGCTGCTTCAGCTTTCTTCCACAAAGTGCTAAGAAACGGGGTAGTAGCAGCCTGCAGGAACCCTCACTCGGAGCTCTTGAGTTCAGATGTCCATTCACTCGGGTGAAATGCAGCCACAGAAGGCTCCTCAGGCTGGCTTGACCCCTCCCATCCAATCTTTTCCCTCCCCATTCCCAGGCTAGCAGGAACAACGGAGGTAATTGCACATCACAAAGGCTTCAACATTTCAAATAGTACCTCTGTACAGGACCTAACAAGAGGTACAGTTCAAGCATGGCTTGGAGCAACCTTTTCTAGCCAGACTACCATCTTGTGTTCTGTCACCACCATGCCACCAAATCCAAGGGTGGCTCTACTTTGAACATTTGCTTATTTATGTAAGAGCCATTAGCTTTGCTTGCCTCCTTGCTTGCAAGCAATACTTGAGGTTTATCAGTGTTCAACCATTTGAAAGATCATCTTCTGATATATTACATGCTTCTCGTGGTCCACAGGATGAGAAGCATTTTGATTCCACGCTGGTTTAAAGACTCTAGGAGCAGGGAAGTGTTGGTTAACCATCCTCACAGTTTTTATAAGAGGCCTTGTGCAATCAGCAGGCTGGTGAAGCCATCCCAGAAATTGCAGGTGACCTAGGATCTGGCACTTTGGCGACAGGAAATGAATGCGGATGCAACTTTCCCTTTCTTCAGCAAATGCCTGACCTGCCAAGAAATGTAGAAGTTCATAACACACCATCTGAAACTGTACACGTGGAGACCCCAACACATGCATACGTGCACTTATATACGTGTGTAAGTGCAAATACACATATAAACGTATCAGAGACTACAATGAGCTCTGGGAGCCTTTTCATATCTGCAGGCATGAAACCTGATCATCTCTTGAGATTTGCTGCCATTATGAAAGCACTACACATTGATACCTCCCCAGATGTATGTGGAGTACCAGCTGAGGCTGGTTTGTGCTCCTCAATTACAGATTCACTGGAGTGGGGAACCCCCAAGCCTACACCCACGTCATACGACCTGTCCTCGCTGTTCCCCTCGTAAGGACAGAGCTGTGGTGTGCACGGATGTCTTAGGAAGCATCAGCAATATGGGCCATATACCTGGTCCCCAGCTTTTCCAGAAGGAGCCATGTGGATCGGCTGATCGTTGTCTAAGTTTCGGATGCTCGGGTCTGCCCCGTGGTCAAGGAGCAACTGGATGATTTCTTTCTGGTTCTTGTCACGAGGCAGTGCAGCTGCCATGTGCAAAGCTGTGTTGCCATGTGCCTAATTGCAGTAGAAGGGGGAAAAAAAAAAAAAAAAGAAACATCCTGATAAACCGTGCCACTTCCTACTCACAATTGTCCTAGAAATTGAGACCTGTGAAATGAGAACTATAGAAGAGATTACTTACAGGAGGTGAGGGAGTATCCCTGCTCCGTTTCTCCCATGTATGGATGCTCAGGCAGGAGTTTCGTGGATTTAGATTTTTCTCTCTGACAGAGCACTATGAACAGGGGGGCTTTGGTGCTTTGGGTACAGCTAACAAATATTCCTGTATCAGCAACATTCCCAATCACTTTGCAACCCCCTGCTAAATCGTACCCTCAAGTAAGCAGAGACCTGATGAGTTATTTAAAGAGAGAAGGACAAAGACCATGTCATGCCGGGCTCCAAACCTTCTCCTGGTTCCTTCCCAGGGTGCGGGAGGTAGTGGATTTATTTTCGTGGCACTGTCATTAAGCAGAGTCTTGAGGTCAAGGGCATATTTAAGCATACAGTGACTCCAGCTTTTTCAACAACAGGATTTGCACAGAACGACAGATAAATTTGTTGTGAAGCCACGGGAGGGCGCAGGAGGGAGCACGCCACGATTTGCTGCAGAAAACCTCTGGTGTCACCAGACCGTGTAGAAATCTGTGCCCCTGCCTAGTCAGGTATGACTGGTAACGGTTTTAAATGAGAAAAACCTAATAAGCAGATGCATAAAGCAAGGTATTTTTGGTCTGCAAGAAGTCTCATCTAGGCAGCTGTGTATTTTTTTCTCTCGGAAGCGATCGAACATTTGTCACGAACTTGGAATGGTTGGACACAAATTGCAACGCGTATTACTGTTCCAGTTGTTACAAGGAATTCATGGGGTTTTCAGGTTCTGCTTACCACTGAGACATAAGGGACATTGAAGAACAACACAAAACAGCAAAATCATAACAGCTGTTCTCAGACAAGGCATTTTTTTACAAGCCCTGAACAAGCAGGTCCTTGTCAATTTTATCATCCCATGGAGTCAAGGGACAGTTACAAGATCTTTATAGGATTTCTCATTAAAATGGAAACATCTGCATTCGTTTGCTGCGTCTCTCTGGCAGGAGCACTTGATAGCTTCCAAATCCAGGCATGGGGCTAAGAAAATAGGGCAATCTGACAGTGCCTGGTCTTGAAAGATCTCACTGACTTTAACAGAGCTTACGTGAGAACAATGGTTCAGAGCACCAATGTGTGGGCTCTGGGAATCCTTCAGGTGAAAAATACCTCAAAGACCTCAATGCTATCCTCATTGTGAAATCCACAAGGAAAAGGATTAAGAATGAGACAACCACAGCAAGCAGTGGTGAGCCAGGGAAGAACAAAACATGGACTCCAGCATCCCCATTTTCTTGTCTTCTTCATACTTGGAAGAGCTACAAAGGCAGGATGGGTATCAGATCCTATTTCTCACTGTCCCAGACAGCTCACCAACAAGACTGAAGACTCCAAGTGATGCTATCACAGCAGGAAGCTCTCAGAGCATTGTGATCAAGAGACAAAAACAGACTCCCACTGACAAGCTAGCACCTGCCTAATGGGTCTTAAAAGATACAGAAAGAATGTAGTGAAATAGCAGCATAAGGCTCTTCACTGTACAGAAAAACAGAAACTTGGTGTTATTGCCCCCATACACAAAGCAAAACATGCTTCCATTGCTTAGGAAGATGGGTGAAGCTGATACATCTTCAAGACAGTGTCACTGCTTGCTATCTGCTCAGAGGTGAAGTATGGGGCAACAAGGGGCTGGGTAACACAACAGCAGCACTGGGAAGGTTTCTAGCTTGCTTTATACAACCTGGGAATGACTGTGCCTCCCTGCACTGAGCAACCAATGCTAGCAAAACTTCAGCTCAGTTTAGGTGCCCAGGCGCAAAGAGAGCCAGAAGACTTGCAACTAACAATTAGGGCGGAGAGTCACCATCTCCCTTAACTGAAATAGGAGCTTCGTCCTTCCTACGGGTGGCATGTCTGGCAGGAGGGATTACTTCGTACGTGGCTGCCCTAAACTGTCACCTTCCAGTATTTCATTGCTGCCAGCAGCAAACCATCACATCACTGCAGGTCTGTTTCCTCATTCCTAATGTAATAAAGCTCATGTTCCTCCTCAAATAACTGCTTCCCATGTCCTTCCTCTTCCCTGGCTGTCTCTGTCAGCTTCTGCCTGCTTTCCAGGTGAAGTGTCTATTTACCAGAAAACGCAGTTGCAGGTTAAAAAGAAGAGAATAGCTGGTTTCTGCAGGACCCCACAGAACTCCTAATGCATGCAGCCTTCCACCACAGCACAGTGTTCACACTGCTCTCCGTACCTCCTCTGCCTGTGGATGTGCGCACAAAACCTGTCCATGCACAGCCTGACTCACCTTATTGTTGACAAAGTCTTTGGACTTGAAAGCATTCAGCTCCAAGAAGTATCTGAGCAGGGAGATGTTCCCATCCTGGACTGTATAATGAAGAACTGTCTTATTGCTTTTCACGTCCTATTTGAAAACAAAAATAAACCAAACAAAATAAGAAATGTTCTGCAAATCAACCTGAAGACATTATGTAAACCCACTGGAGAGAAGTCCAGGCCAGCCCTGCAGGTAATGCGGAGCAGCTCCTTCCCTTCCGTGGCCCTCTTACTGGCCAGTGTTTGCTTCAGGCTGCAAGAAAACAGCTCCAAAAAGGCAACAACTAACCCTGCAACCAGTCATTTGAAAGGGCACCAGGCTTGGTCCTTCTGTCCGTAGTTCATTCCTTCTCCGATTGTGCAGTTTGAGCAGCGCACAAGCGTCAGGCAGGGCAGGGGGGAGCTCCCACACAAACAGAAAGCGTTCGGATAACTGGGGTGATCCTTACCCGGCTGTAGATGGAGGCTCCCGTCTGCACCAGGAGGTGGATGCAGGACTCCAGCTCTTCGCTCTGGTGCTGGAGATCTTTCTGCTGCTCCTCTGTCAACGTCTGGCAAGCCTGCTCCCGGAGCAGGGCATTGTGTGCCAGAACAGCACAGTGGAGCGGGGTATGCCCTGGAAAACAGAGTACAGGAGGAAAATAACAGCAGTCCCAGCAAAGATACTGATGTAGGAAGCGAGGGCAGGCAGGGAGAGTGTATGCATCTCTGCAAGCGTTGCTAAGGCACAACCCTCCTCTAGTTTCAGAGGTACCATACTGGCTGTTTAGGCACTCTATGGGACACTCCAGCATGTGCTCGGTTCCAGTTGTGCATTCAGTCATCTCTGAACCACCAGAACCATTGGACTCTGTGGCATTTGAGCACACAGCCACCACCCTCCCCTAGGCAGTGTCCGAGGCCACTCTGGTTTCCTCGTGCACCACCACATGCCAATGGGCATCAGTCAATGAAATAGCCTATACAGGTTTTCGTTTTTTAAATACCACGGGGTAAGTTTTGTACAAAGGGTTTTACCTTCAAAATCCTTCATTTCTAAATCAAGAGGGAAACCTAGTGACAGTATAACCTAGGAGCAACAGAGAAATGGAAAATTTTAGTTCAGCAGAATACTGTCAAAGCCAAAATCAGTCAACACTAAAAAAAATGTAAAAACAAACAATCAGATAATTATCATTTAACTACAAACTATGCCCTTAGTTAGATTTCAGTGCTGTGAATCTATTTCCCAGCAGGGATGTTCAGGGTTACATAAGATGATCATGTTCCCTAGCTTCCTAAACCCCACCTAAGTATAATATCCTATTAGATGCTCAGTTAAGAGCAGTATGATTAAGTCCCTGCCTCCTTGTTTTCACCCCAGATTAGGTAAAGACACCAGTTCATATTTATTCTGAGTTATTTTTGGCAAAGATAAATGTAAATCTTTCCTTCACATGCACAGTCAAACTTTCTGACACTGGAAATGGTCAGACTGGATTTATTTACTTTTTAATGTGCAGCAGATGTGCAGCAGTGTGACAGGTTAAAACCACAGCTTGTTGCAAAGCCTGGAGCAATGAGGATGCGGAGCCTATCCATGGCATGAAATAGTGATCTGGAGATAAGCATTGCTTGGATTTAGCAGAGAGTAAAAATTTTGAAACTCTTTAACTTAAGAAAATTATAGACCTGATGTGATGCATCCAAATAGCTCCTTGTCTATATAGTTACAGGCAATGTATTTTTTGCTCCTGATTGAATAAAGCGAATTGTTCACATTACAGCATCTTGGCTAGGATTTTTTACAGTGTGGTGGCTCATCCAGAACCTTTTCAAGTCAGACAAGGCACAGGACAGAATCCTTCTGCTGAAGGACTGCAGAACAGTTAGGGCTTTTCTTTTCTTTCTGCAACAACAATATAATCTACACACACCAAATATTGACAAGTAGCTCTGAGCTGCCTGATGACTAGAGATTAGATGTTTAATCCATTAGAAAAAACAACTAAAATGAGCAAACAGACAGTAAAACATTCCAGGGCTTTGACTGCACTGAGAAGCAAGGCTGTGTGCAATTTCACTTTTTATGTCGGGGGGGGGGGAGGGGAGGAAAACAAAAACAAAACCCAACACTGCACAAAACCACAAACAAGCACAAGGCACTCTGGGAGGCTTCTCTGGAATCATCTCGATGTAAAACACTTTTCCGGACTGAACGAAACACCTGCTTTCCAGAGAACTCACAGTGTTACCCATTAACTGCCTGCTCATGACTTAACCCAGGGCACGTGCAAGGCAGAGCTAATGAACACCGGAGCTTGACGGCCAGCCTGGCGGCCAGCATGCCAGGTACCCCCTGGCACTTTCCTCATCCTCAGAGGGCCCTGTGCCCTGCCCTCAGGTAAAGTCATCAGCGCTGCTGCAACGAAACTGCACTGAAGCTCAGTCCTGACACAAAGCAAGGACGGCACAATTTATTCATCCCATTTTATGGCCAATAGCTAAGCATCCAAGAGACATTCCAGTATACTTGTCTCTGCTATGTAGTCCCTTCCAAAAATTCCCACAGTGCCTTTTCTAAGGTGCTGATTTGCTCTTCAGGACTGTTAAAGTCTGGCTGGCACACAACTTAGATGTAGATCCTGTCTATAGAAAGATCTGTGAAGCAATATTAAAGCAAAGTTCTGGTCACAGAAGCCATGAAAGCTCTAGGAGATTCTGGCCATGCAGGAGTGTCCAGTTTCTCTCATGCCCTGGAAAAATCTTCTCAAAAGATCGTGGTTTGGTATAAAATCTGAAAAATGTGTCTCATTTTGAAGGCTGTGCCTGTGCCGGCTCTGCCTGCAGGGTAACATCTGCTTTCTCTTCAGCTGGCTGGAGTCTGGACACAATTGTTTGCTCCCATCTGGATGACACTAACATCAGGCAGGTGATTTCACACTGGTATTATTGCTCCCAACTGCCTGCAGCCTCTGGGGAACCCCAGCACAGACATCGGTACAACAGCGGGGGCTGAATCCAGAGCAAGCCCCCACTGCTTGGCCTGCCACCAGCAGATTCAGAGCTGCGATCTGCAGAAAGAATTTATTTTCTCCCATATACAGGCTAAAGCCATTTCCTTTGTAACAGCAGGCTGATGACATCTGCAAGTATAGTCCTAAAACAGGAATAACCTGGGAAGTTGATTCCTAACACAATGGAAAAGGAGACTGGTCAGTCTTCATTGCTTACTGACATCTTGCCTTCTGAGACATTTATTGAAAGACACCAATACTAAGAATTTACTGTTTGTTTATATCGTGAACAATTAAAACCATGGAGATTTTCCTACCTGAAGAACCTGGGCATACCCATATGTTGCAGCAAGATGTAAAGCTGACTGCCCTTTGTGGTCTACAGCATTGACATCTGCTCCTGTCTGGATCAAATCGTACACGATAGCCGGCTGCCTGGCGGTGACAGCCACCAGCAGAGGAGTCTGAAAATAGCAGCACAGCAGATAAAATGTGAGACTCTCAAAGCAGATGTTATCATAAAACAAGGAAGAGGGAAAGGCAGTCTGGGCTGAACAGTATTGAGAATCCCCAGGATTGTGGTGCGGAAACCAAAGACAGCTCACAGGCAGAGTTTGAATCCCACACGTTAGGACCCATGGCATCATGAGATGGGGGACATTTCCCAGCTCCTGCTGAACTCACTCTAGTGTTCTTTGGCCCTGATTTGAAGGGCAACCCAAGCTCAACATTTTAAAAGCACTGCAGCACTCCCCTGCATGAATCTGTTGTTCATAAAACCTTTGGCCTCATACACATATTTTCCTGGACCACTGTTGTCTTAGATCACTCTTTGAACCACGGGCTGAAAAGAGGAAAAAACTCATCCTCATCCCCCTAATTTTAGGATCCTGCCAGAGGCACCTAAACGAGGCACATCAATGCAGTAACAGAGAGACAAAACTGGATTTTTCAGGGCATCTGTTGCTCCCAGTCACGCAAAGCCCGTGCCCATCCCAAACACCACTGTTTACAGGAGAAAGCATCTGTATTACCTTTCCTCTGTGTTCCTTGGCATCGAGTCTTCGCAGCAACTTCATGCGCTCTGCGGCTGCCAATGCATACGCCCTCATACCTTTAGCTGCATAAATATGTAGAATTCTAAGACAGTAAATAAAGACACTGATCACTGCTTGGCCGTGAACTGCCCTGGGAGCAAACATTTTTACAGGGTAGCATAGCCACTTTGGGGGTTTCACACCCAGCGTCCCACAAAACCATGCCATAAGCCCCAAAGGGCTTCCTACCTCAAAACAGCTGCAGCTTTCAAGAGCCCTCAGCACTCCTGAGCTTTGACATCCTTTCCACTTCAGCACTTTCTTTCAGGTGAGATTCACCCTTGTGCTGGGAGGTATCTAAGTCCTCCCCAAAGCCTAGTGTTGTGCCCCAGTGTGCTGTACCGTAAGGACACATCGCCTGTTGGGGTGATACAGCCTCGTATGCTGTGGTGGTATCTCACCATTCGGGGTAACAAACAGTCTCTTCTGAATGGTGTGTTTGCAAACAGCCCGTTAAGCTCTACTTCTTTACCAGAACCACTGGTGAGAGGGATTGAGTCCTTATCTTGTGCATAAGACAAAGAGACGTCATAACCTACAGCAGTTATGGGCTTGCTGGTGACATGGCCCTTAGCGACAGAGAAAACACTTGGCTGTTCACTTGGGTTGCCTGGCTCTATGGCTGGAGCCGGAGAGAATTACACAGAGCTACTCGCCACTTCTGTTCTCCCAGATCCTATTTGCAAGGGTGCCGGGCACGTGCAGGCAGCTTTGCCATTCCCCTTTGCAAAGGAGAAGCCCATCCTACAGGCAGTTGTACCAGCCCCTAGGTTTGTTTCACTCCAGACAGTGAATTATGATACTTTTCAGACAGAAGGTGGTCGGTAGTTGTTTCTTTCCTCAGGGGGTTTGGTACTCCAGAGTTACACCTTGCAGTTGCAGGAAGTAGAAATGCAACTTCATGGCTAGTCTGATTTTCAGCCAAGCTCAGCATTAGCTGTGGCTGCACACCCACACATCCCTAGGGGTGCCGATAGAGGATAATAGTGATTGAACCAACATCTGAACTGCGGGAGTGCTTCTGTGAGTAAGGACTGCTTGAGTAAACGGTGCCTCCAGGCCGTATTTGGATCACGGGATTTCTCCTTAGTCTGTCTGAATGTGCAAAATTAGCAGAAAAATCTAACAGCTAATCTGTGGCCCTAGCCTGTACGTGTTAATGAACTAATTGATTGCTAAACCAGTGCTGGGTTTAAGATAGGAAAATAAACACTCTAGGCATATGAAAGTTACTGTAGATTTTTATTGAAAAAATTTTTTCTTTTTTCTAACCAGAACAACCCAGAAAGAAATTCTGAAACAGTTCATCATTGTTTTATATTCACACACAGAATTTACATACATTGGAGTGAAAGAAACTTAAAAGCAATCTTAGCAACCACAGGCTTGATTCACAACTGCGTTATCCCAGTTCTACCTACTGAATGTCTTTGTGCTTATAAAACTGGAGTAAGCAGTGGTGAACTAAGCTCCTTCTAATTAATTTCTTTGCTGGGTTTTTCTGCAAATATAAGCCGCTAATTTCAATGCACCTGAACTCCTGCTATTTTCAAACAACTTTACGATCACTTATATGATCTATTGCTTATGTCTTTATGTCCAGATTTGTCAATATTAAATAAGGAAATATGCTTTGAAAGCCCTCAAGACTTTCAACCTGAGCTTGCAAACCTCACTCAGGCATACACTGTAAGGTCACTTGAAATATTGCCTGGGTGGCAACTGGAGTGCTGGACACCAGGTAATAAACAGTGCAGCAAATTATTTTGCAGTAAGTCTTGCAAATAATAAAATCACCTAAGGATCCTGGGCTTTAGAAAGCAGAAAAACCCAGAGAAATTGTGTTCACCAGCCAAGAGCCCCTTGGTTATTAAGAAAACAATAAACAGAATTAGAATGGGATGTATCTCCTGCAAATATATTTGCCCATGGCATGGCACTCCTGAATATCAACAATAATATTTTCAGTTGCATCAGAAGAAAAAAGTAAAGCTCCTCAGTCTGCAGGAAAGCAAATCAGAAGGCTATAAAGAAAATGTGTGCACCTGTGGGCCTGGGCGACTAGAGCACAGAGAAACTTTCCAGAGCAGTGAGACGAGAGAAGTCACTAAGGTTCCCTGGCTCAGCAGGACATCATCGACTTCACGCTCAAGTGCTCTAGAACAAACGAAAGCATTGCCAGCTAATAAATGGCTAATAATGCCATGAATTCCTTGTTAGGCTGAAGTCCAGATTTTGGAAGACCCTGTCTTCTTAATGATCTCCTGATGTTGGGCCACGTCTCATGGTCCTGACCCAAGCAAAGCTCCTGGTGACCGCAGTCGGACCAGGACCTGTCCGTTGGCAGAACATGCAGCAGCACTATCAGCCAGCCACAAACCCAGCTCCCGATCCTGAAGGCAGATATTTTAGAGTCCAAAAGCATTCTGCAGCTGAAAGACCATGACTCCAAACCACTGTCCCACACTCCCATGGCTGTCTTCCAATGACAGACAAGGTGAGACCTCCAAGTTACCCCTTTGTGTGGCTCACATGTTTTGCTAGGCTACTTTGTGCTGCTCTGTAAATAGGGATGTCTGACTGCACGGGAGTTTAGTTCAGCTGTATTGACTTTTTGTCTTCAGACTATCTGCACAAGTAGAACAAAACTACACTTTACATTTTCCTGTTTTCCAAAGGAGCGGTTCAATTTAGGAAAGAAAAATGTCAATTTAGGACCCAAAAATATTTTTCTAGTGACCTGGATCAGGTAGAGGTTCCTTCACGCACAGGGCAAAGACACACACACAAGGCAGTTACACTGAGCTCTGCAAAGCATCCTCTCGAGCTAGGTCTTGCCAATGTTTAGAAGCAAGCGCAGCCTCACCAAATACTACAGCTGGCCACAGGTGCACTACAATTTGAGACCGTGTCCTGTGTCTGGGGATGAAAGCCACCTTGTGCTGACGCTGAGCACAAGAACCACGCAGTATCAAAAGCCTGCCTGGTAGAGGAGGTAGCAGGAACTGTAAGAGCAGAGAAGTCTTGTGCTGAGCCCCAGGACAAAGCAAGTTTCACGCAGCACCCAAGTCACGGTGTGCCAGAGGTGGGCACCAAAATTGCAAGAAAAGTTCCCATCCCACCCCCCAGCCTGCTTTTCCTCTGTACTCAAAACCCACTCTGGTGCCAGGCAGAGTATTGAGTAGGTGAGGATCAGCCCCCAGATGTGCAAGTTAAAGTCCTTCAACAGAGAGAGCATGGTTTAAAACATACGTATCATTGTCTTCATCTTCTAGAAGCAGTTTCTCAATGGGCAGTGTGCTGATGACTCGTCTGGCATCCTCCAGCTCCTGGGGGGCTGGCTCGGGAATGGAGATGGGCAAAGGCACAAACTGTGGCCCGGGAAGTGTGGAAGAAGCTGGCTGGTACTGCAAAGTGGAGGCTGGCAGTGCAGAGAGGGGCTGTGCCCACGGGAAGTACGTGAGAGGTGGCTGCTGATCCGTCACCTCCAGCTGAGGCACTACAGCGGGGGTGCTGCTTCGAGGCTGTTAAAATAGAAGAGAAATAACACAAAATAAAACAATTGGCCAGGTGGGTGGGGAGAGGACAAAACAACAGTCTAAGGATGCTGTGTCTCACTTTTAGCATCCCTTTTCCTGTCCCTCTGGGTACAGCGTTATACTGAGTGTGACAGTTTTCCCACGCTGGCTCCCACGAGAGCGGTGGCTGTGGGTGTCCCAGGTGCTTGCCACCAGTGGCTCACACTCACACCAAGTTCCCTCTAGCTTTCTGTTCCCACTCCCACCCTCGCTGTAAGCCCATGAGACAGTTACACCCTGTGCTGAAAACTGCCGCCTTTGACAGTTTCTCTTGCAAGCTGAATGCCTGGGCACAGCTTTGCTGCCACAAGGCTGAAGGCATCTTATTCAGCCCATCCGAGCAGCCCCTGCCAGCCAGGGCAGAGCCGCATTTGGAACCACAGCCCTTCCTCCCCAGTGAAGACCACAGGACGCAGCCTTATTTTGGGCGTCAGTTTCAGCAGCTGAACCAAAACATTAAAAGCAAAATAAGCTGCTTGAGTTCAACTGAATTCTGTGCCCTTCTCTAAGGAAGAACAAATCATCTTGGGTCAGCCAAACAGATTTTTGTACATGTCATTTTGGCCCTGCTCTTTCATCTTTAAATAGCGATTTTTGAGAAATTGATTGCCACGTCATTTTTCCTGCTTCACCTGATGGATGTGTTTCCTGGAATCCCCCCCCTTTTTTTTTTTTAATTTTGAAATTCAGTAGTGAAGAATCCCCTGGATACCACTCGGATCTCTGGAGGGGCTGTGTCCTAAGTCGTTACTGACTAAATGTGCATTCACTCGGTGAATTCGGAATTCTGCTTCCTCAAGTATTCCAAATCCAAGATGAAGAATGCTCCTCAAGTTGGAAGCAATGACAACAGTAAATGTAACATTCCCCAGTGCTATTCCTGAGCATTCTCCTACACTAAATAACTCTTTATAGACTTGAACAAACTCAGGGCAATGGCAGCTCTGCTGCTGGCTTGGTGAGACGTGACTCATTTCCCAGGACAAGAGCAAAGAACAGTGCACATGTTAGTAACCTGGAAAGCTGTAAGAGCGCAGAGAGCTGGGGAAATGGCAGTGGAGAGGGTCTGATTTCAGTGCAACTGCGACTTTTTGTCCTGCTCAAACCATCCTCATGTCCAGCACAGTGCTGGAACAACTATGTGGCATGGATGCAAAGACACACACCATTATAGTAATTAAATAAATTATACCAATTGCATCTGGCATTCCCTCTGGCTCTTGCTGGAAGGGGGAGAATCTGCTGTTATCTATACCTAGGGATTTTTGACTTACTGCGAAATTGGTGATCAGCGGTTGAGAAGTGTAAGTCAGAACGGACGAAGGTCCAACCAGGGTGTAACTGGGACACACAGGCTGAACGTACATATCCGCTGTGTATGGACAGCTGACTGCTTCGTGGGACACGTAATCAGGGTAGGTGGTCCACTGAGTTAAAGGCTGTAAGGATGTGGGAGATGGCTGGGAGATCCAGCCGGAACAGAGTGCTCCTTCATCTGTGACAGGCAGTGCAGAGGCAGCAACATCCATATCAATGCAAGGCTGGCCTGAAAAACAGGAGAGGATTAAAGCCCAGTTCAGCACAGCCTTCCCTGCAGCAGGGCTGACAAACACTCAGTCAGGGAAACATTACCCATTGGCGAATAGGAAGGAAGTGGCTGATGGGGCAAAACCACCTAGAAGAGAGAAGAAAATATCCAGGGATTAAGACCATAAGCATTAAACGCAATACTCTCTGAGAAGCACTAAGGGACAGAGCATATTGGCTATTATCAGCTGCTGCTTCAGTGCCAATGCCTGAATGTTCCCACCTGCCTCTCCAGGAACACTCAGCCTGGCAGGAGCCAGTCAAACCCCTTCCTCCTGGGAGGACAGGTAGAGGCAGGCTGAAATGAAGCAGCAGATAGCCAAGGATGGCTGTGCTGATCTCTTTCTGCACTCCTGAACAAGCTGTTTAACTTCCACACCACTTTCTGTTCCTGGGAGTTAGATCCTGTCAAGTGCAAAGCACTTTCACCTCTCCATCAAGTCCATGGGGACCGAAGGTGCCCAGCACCCCAAAGGCACTGTACCTACAGTAAAGATCTATTTAATGCTATCTCCATTTGCCTTCAAAGTGCTTTAGAGATGCAAAGATTTATTTCATTTCCAAAGCATTGCCAGCTGGTGCCAGGGCTGGTCAATCATTTAGCTACAAAGGAAGAATTTTCTGCCTGTGTTTGTTTTTTCTCCTACCGTTGTAGCTGCCGTTGCTGTGGCATTATGAACGTTTCCCCGTTTTCTTTTCAATAGCTCCTTCACTGGCTCTTTGACACGGACACCTTGATAGGGGCGAGGCTGTGGCTGCTGTTCTGGAGCAGAAGCTGAGGGGGAAAAAAAAAAATGCAGGTGACATTTATTTTCCTTTACTGCCGTTTGCACAGAGCCAAACCCCCCATGCCAGCCTGCTTTCCTGCAGGCTGTACTAGTCAATGTGGCTGGAGTCCAGACTCATAAACATGTTCTTCCTTAGCTGATGGTGTCTTTTGGGCCATACATGACATAGGATGACAGAGCCTGTTCCCTACCTTTGCTGCTTCGATGCTGTGATCACACAGATGGATCACAAGGACAACGCAACCTGCCATAAGCACGCTTGCAATTCCCTCCAGTGATTAAATAGCTGCAGCAGTACCGAGAAACTCAGCACCCTATATCTATAGATAAATATATTTATTTTTTGGCAAAAGAGCATTCATACATAATTGAGAGCACAAGAGCTTGCAAAGCCTCGCAGCCGGCATGGTCTGGAAGCCAGAGCCGGCAGTTTCCCCGCCACACTGCAGAAGCCGTGTCCTACCGGGCACAGAGTGGAAAGAACATGTTCTGATGAAGAAATGGGCATACTGCTCTAGACATTTGTGAAAGC
>VZTO01004067.1:2692-26156 GCA_013400615.1 Syrrhaptes paradoxus
GCAGGGGGGTTGGAACTTTGATGATCTTTAAGGTCCTTTCCAACCCAAACCATTCTATGATTCTAAAAAACATTCACACTTGCCAACCAAAAAAACCACAAAACCAACCAGCCAACCAAAAAAATACCACCACAAAAAAAACCCCAGACAAACAAGCAAACAAATGCACAAACCCAAAACAGTAACAACAAAAAAACCACCCTGACCTTGATAATTATGAAAATATGTCCTGGATTTTTTTTGTCAAATACAAGATAGTGGTGTCAAGTATCTGGACAGGAATTCACTGAAATAACCCTGATAAATACAAATATATTAACTTTTCATTTTGTATTGTTATTTCTTAATGAATGTTTTGTTGCTATTATAGCTTGTCATATATTCCTTTCCAGAGTAGAGAAGTTAACCACTGAAAATACACCACCTCGAGAGACAAATAATATTTCAAACCATCGGGTGCTAATTAAGCCAGAGGCACAAAATAACCAGAAAAACAAAGAAGTGAACAAAAATGAGGAGAAGAAAGCTTTGGAAGCCGAAAAATATGGATTCCAGAAAGTTGGGCAAGATAAACCATTAACAAAAATAAACAGCGTAAAGCTAAATCCTTTGGGGTCTGAATACAGGACTTTACCCATAACCACAATACAGGCTGGACACTTCAGACCAGTTCATTTAAATGGGTCTGAAAATAAAGCTGTTGGTGTTGTCCTGGCAGATGCTGGAGTTGGAGGCCAGCACAATGCGGTTCAGTCACATGTGGAGTCTGAAAGAGTTATACAGAGAACTAATTCAATGCTGCAGTTGGAACAGTGGATTAAAATACAAAGAGGAAAAGGACAAGAAGAAGAAACAAGAGGGTAAGTACTATGTATTTTTTTTTCCCAGGCTTTCTAGCAAATAATACTTAGATTTATTTCCTTGTTAGAATCTTTAAATTTTTGGTCAATATTGCATGTATATATAATTCATTGTTTTCTGTAAGATGTACCTGGATGACTACTCAGAACAGATTTATTAAAGTTTCATTTTTATTAACATTTGTGTGATTATGAATCAAACTATATTAATAACTTAATAAAGAAAAATGGCCAGAAACCCTTTTTGGGTGTTAGAAATTTCTTAATGCGAACAAGGAGGAGTGTCATCAATCATAACAATTCTTTTTCCTCTTAATATCTGTTCTTGATATTACTCTGTCTTCTGCATTGTTCTTCACAAATTCTTATAATAGTTTTTTGTTTAAAATTATTCAAAAATATTTCAGGGAGCTTTTAAGCTTTAAACAAGCTTTAATAAAAGAAGAAAGAAGCTTTACCTAAGAGTAAATCATAGAAATCTAACTAACTTGATGCTTAAATCTTGTCGTCTTATGAAATTAAACATCTCCCAGTTCTAATATTGAGTTCCAGTGCTTATTCATGAAGCTTTAAAATTGTGTGTGAATGACTGACAATATTGGTTCTTGTGCTGATAGCAATTTCTCTGTGTGAAAGAAGTGCTGCTTCCAGGCTGGCTTACAGACAAGCAGCTCTAGCAGTAAAATATAAAATCTTTTATTATTACATTAGGCAGGAAGAACTGGAGTTGCTATCATTGGAGATATTTTGAAGAGTTGGAAATTAGGGAGTTTGTGTATAAATGGATGGCAGAGAAGAGCTTAAGACAGAACCAAATTCAGAAAACGTATTTTCCTCAAATTTCTAAATATGGGCACTGGGGGCTTTTCAGTTTTTGCAAAAAAATTAGTTTCACTTATACTTGACAAAATTGGTTGAACATTTCCTCCTTGCCTTTAGTCCTTCATTAAATATAATTAGGATGTGTTAATGTGTGTTTCATGAAGTATTCAACATAAGAGGCTTGATCAAGTTTGAATTTACGGTACAGAGAACAACTTGCACACCCTGACATTTATTTTGTTGGGCATGCTTGAGTAATGAGAACTCAGAAGGCTGTTTGGTAAAATTAGATTTTTTTAAGTGGCCTGTAAAACTTGCAACCAAACAGTAGAAATTTGAATAGCTGTGCCATTTTTCAGTTGCAAACAAGTATAAAAGCCCTAAAACTGATTTCATTGTGGGAATCAAATAGAGGGAAGTACCGTTAACAATATGTTACTAGTTAACAATATTTTATTCTTGACTATTCCAACTGTAAGCAACACTTGTTGCTTAAATAAGGATGGCACTGATAGCACAAAGGGTATGCTTTCAAATGCAGTTCTACATAATAGTAGCAAATGGAAAATAGATTGGCCTTGACCTGTCTTTTTTTGCTTTGTGTGAAAATGGCCTTGAATAATGTTCCAAATTTCTTGTGTATAGTGATGTCTTCCGAATGTGCTTTAATTTAAATTTTAAATTTAATTTTTGTTCAAATTGCCAGTTTCTGTCTGAGGACAGAAGTGTAAGTAGAATTGGAGGTCTGAAATCAGCAATATGTTCATTCATAGCATTGCAGAACTGAGCCCCTAAAGGTTTAGCAGCAAAGTCGTTTTCCCAGATATTCCAACTTGGATACCAGAACCAGTATTGCTACCCAACGGTGAACCTGGAAACAACCTCTAAAGGTGTCTATAAGGAGACTGTAAGCTCATGTGGAAGCCTTTTTTTCATATGGGAACGTTTGTAAGGAGCTGTTTATGATCATAGTTGCAGAAATATTCTGCAGCCTCACAGTGTGCATGAGGGCTGCTTGTCTGGCTACAACAGTCTCCCCTTGTGTGCAAAGCAGCTATAAGCTGCGATACTGTCTGGAGTGGTTTTTTGGATTTGACTGCAATTACATTTTTGCAAGTTATTAATAGGACATTGGTGAATCTGTTTTGATTTTGTCAAATTATGTAAATCAAGGCTTAATATTGAGGTGATTGGGCTTTTTACTGTTTTCATGGTTTACCGATAGAAGATGGATATGTTACCTTCCTAAATGTTCTAGAATATATGTAATTGCATGCACACTTTAAGCTCCTATCTTTATGTGTTAAGAACTTTAGGCAGCTTTTCTTTTAAGTTGTTCGGGATATTTAGAGGAGCCAACAGGATTACAGTGCCCATTTAATTAATAAGGTGAGAGAGAAGCTTCATTGAGAGAGATCTCTAGCTGCTGGATCTCTTCATGAAAGTATCGGGCTTTGCTGTACCCATTTGTGAATAACCAAAATAACATTTTCAAAGTTAGAAACTGAACCCAGCAGTGTCCTTGTTGTTTGGGTTTTTTTAAATACGGAGGTGGAGAGAAGCCCTTATCATCAATGATATATGAAGAAATTGAGAGGTATTTAAGCAGATTCTGTGGCAACAGAGCAGGATTTAGAATTCATTTCCCTTTTTTGTAATTTTTTTTTTGTGAGAATGGAAAATTGTCGAATCTAAATAGTCGGGATAATGCTTCATTAATTCTTGGAAAGTTTCAGAAACTGCAACAGATTTTGTATGTAAAGCTCTTTATAGCAGTTTTAATCTCCAAAATGTTAAAGGTGATCATAAATACTCAGCTTAACTGTTTTCAGTGAAAAGTGGGTTTTACCATCATCAATTTCCTTCATGGTTACTTCATAAGGATCTAACATACATAATGCTGGTTTACTTTGCCGTTTGCCCTACATAATTAATGTTTCTGTGGCACTGAAGTAATTCAAAAGTGTCTTCAGATTCTGGTGCCTTGTGATGGCAAGGATTTTAGTTTGAATTAGTCTGGAGTGTAGCTAGAAGCTGCTGCCCTCTCACGGCTGAGTCATGTCCAATTTGAGATCGGTTTTGTTGTCTCTGGGCAAGCATATATCATAGATGTGATCAGTAGCAAAAGGCTTTAAGAGGTGCTCATCTGAATTTTAGATAAGGGTTGAATGAATCAATGTTTATGACCTAGATTTTGTCCTCTGAAAAAAACAAGAAATGCTTTGTCATACTTAGACATGCCTCAATACTCAGTATGGAAAATTTTGCATTTCAACTAATCCTAAAAGTTGCTAAATGATTGTAGCTCTCCAGAATCTTAATGTGTAACAAATTAAAGAATAAGGCTTTGAATTCATATCTGAGTTGAAAAGCAATAAACCATGATCATCAAAGAAATATTTTTGTTATTTGTTTCACTTGAATAGCTGATATGGAATGGTTTATCATTGGCAACTGCAAAAATGTAATTTCACTAGACAATTATTCCTATTTTTTCATGGTCTGTTAAAAATTCATATTTTTTTTTATGTCCATAGTAACTGCTCAAGATTTTCTTAGGGGAAACAATGGGAGACTTTTCACTTTTGAAAATGAGAGTGTTTAAGATGAGCTTATGTGGAAACAGTATAGAACTTCTAAGCTTTCAAAACTTTGACCTATCCAGCATATAGAGAAGTTACAAGATTTGATCTAAAATTGACACTACTAGACTGTTAAACAGGTAAAAAGATGAAATATTAATTATATAATTGAGCAGTTAATCAGAGAGAGGATCCTATTTTGGCCACTACACTGCATTCAATCAGTATAGTTGATTCTTTAATTGTTGTCTTGATTTTCTTGTGTATTTTTAAAATGACATTAGTAGTATTAAAAAAAAAAGGTAACAGCTAGATAAACATGACTGTTACTGGAAAACTTTATGTTGCCATATTATTAATGCTGTCCACTAATAAAAAAATTTATGTTTCAGCATAATCTCATATCAGACATTACCAAGAAACATGCCAAGCCATCGACCTCAAGTTTTACCCCGGTACCCAGAAGGCTACAGAACACTGCCAAGAAACAGCAAAGCACGGCCAGAGAGCCTCTGCAGCGTAACACCATCGGCTTACGACAGAGCCATAGGATCAGTAACGGCCGAAGAAAAACGGAGGTCAATGCGCGATGACACAATGTGGCAGCTCTATGAGTGGCAACAGCGTCAGTTTTACAATAAGCAAACAACTCTTACTAGACACAGTAATTTAAGCAGCCCAAAAACTATGATAAATATTTCTGATCAGACGATGCATTCAATTCCCACCTCACCTTCTCATGGTTCAATTGCTGGTTTCCAAGGATATTCCCCACAGCGGACATACAGATCAGAAGTGTCTTCACCAGTGCAAAGGGGAGATGTAACTATTGATCGCAGACACAGGACACATCATACTAAGGTAAAATACTTATTTTAATAGTTAAAAACCTTATTTACAAGGATTTTTAGTAGGTATACCATTACTGTAAAACTCATGTTGCTCTGTAGTATGTTTGATTATTATAATGAAGGTATTATTGTATTATTATAATGAAGATTAAATTACATAAATGTTTTTATGGAGAAAGGTTTGATTTTAAAAAGCATTTAAAAGTCTAAAGGTTGTGAAAAGATAGTTTTTCTAATCCACTAGGTCAAAACTTCTTGTCCTAATGTTGCTGTCCATGATACTAGGTTTCTCTAAAGGCGAGAAAAGGAGTCAATAGTAGAATTATTCAGAATAGTTTTTTGTATATACAGACACCTTTCACCTTTCTAGCTTTTTAGCTGGAACTCTAAGATGTCTGAAAATCCCAGATTTCTTCCCACATGCTGTTTTCTGTTCTTCAGACACAAGTTTGGCTGCCTTCAGATCCTGCAGAAAGCTGAGGGTAGTAACTTCTTTTGATGCCTTTGAGTTACTAGGGAGATTACTAAAAAGATCAGTCTATTTGCACACGACCTTAGCATCTGACTGGCGTAACTTTGCTAGTCTTCATCAGTGAAAGACAAAGAATTTTAAACCTGGGTACTGTGTATACCTCTGATATATCCATCGTGCTTGTGTTATGCATATTTTTTAACAGAATGGAAATTACATAAAAAATATTCTTTAAAGTGAATGTAAAACTAGATTTTTTTTTTTTGTAAAATGTTCCTAAACCTTTTTGTGAGATCTTTATCTCACATGTCTTTATGTCTCTTAATGCAGGAAAAAATATCTAATGACATCTTAAAGCATTTTAAACATCTTCCAGTTGTTTACTAAGTCTTCTTTTTGGAAAGTGCTTAGGTCCTTATCAACAAAGGAGTCACTTTACTTTGACATCTTTTGTCTCAGCTGCACTGAAAATTTAATAATCAGTGCTTCTCACAAATCTGAGAAATACCACTAGAGTGAGTGCTGCCGAGCATGTGCTTACTTGTCTTTTCAGACATGTTTTGCTTTCTCATTTTTTTTTTTCCTTGTGGACCACTTTATGCTAGTATTTCATTTCATATTTAGCATCTTTTATGTAAGATTCTTATTTACCACTGTTTTTTCGTGCTATTTGGTTTGTGCTTTTTTAGTTACACAGATAGCTTTTTTCCATTAACTTGGAAATGCAAACCTGTTTTTAAGAGGTGGGTAATTAGAAGACTGAAATCCATGGGGTAAATTTAGTATTTAAACTATCTATATAGACGCCTTAGGTTTTTAAATAGCTTTCAGTGATGGGTGAAAAACTAAAATTGTTGTTGTTTACATGGGCTATGATTAGGGCAACAGCTGTGAGGGAGGACTGTTAATTAAATGAATGATGAAAGCTGGGTTATTTCTAGAAGTTAGAGGTAGTCTATTCAAGTGTCCTAGATGGCAGATCAACAGGGAGCGTGACTGGCCAAAGCTGGCACAAATCATAGCAAATTTGTCATGAACATGAAGTTGGCTTAACTTTTTTTTTTAGCATTTAATAGTTGTTTGAGTCTTTAGACAACTATGGATCATACTGTGCTATTTTGGTTTTGTACAGCATGTCTTTGTGCCTGACAGAAGGTCAATGCCAGCAGGTCTGAGTTTACAGCCTGTTACTCCTCAGAGCCTCCAAGGCAAAACAGTGAGTTGGATTTTTATTTGGTACATGAGTTTTTTCTTAAGAATAATTCTTTAAGTATGAAGAGGCAACACTGAAGTCTTATTCTATTCAAATCTTGCATTAAATGTAGCCCTCATTTCAATTATGGGGGATTTTTAAAGCAAATAAAGAATTACTCTGGTTACAGTGAATTCTGAGAATGTTACATAGCTGTTGACTCCAGATTTTCTTTGAGAAATACAGGTATTATGTTTTAATCATCTTTGATACATTGCAGAAATCTCTGGGAATGGGTAGAATACATCCCAGAACACTTACCTCTCCATTAAGTATTTAGAAAATCCTAGAAATAAAGTTTACCTTTTTTGGAAATCTTAAGGATACTAAAATTGCGTTTGGTGAAATTATGTCCTTTCTGACACCTCTCGTTTTTCTATGATAGAGTTGAAACTCTCATCAAAGGTATTTCATCAAAGTAATGCTGGTGAATACTGTCCACCTTCCTAATTGAAACATGACTCTTAGCGAAAAGCTAAGAAATCATCCTAAATTTACTAAATTCATTTACCAGTTTTTGTCTTGTTCTGTGATCTTTCTCTGTCCATCTGAAATTACTGTCCAAGATAGCTGGGAATTGTGAATACAGATTTTGAATCGTACTGTGGGCAACAGCTTCCCAGTCAGTTCTCCACTGTCTTGGCCCCTGTTTCTTCCCAGCATGATTCCCTGCCACCTTCAGCAACTTATGGGTTGGCCTTTGGCAGCTGGCGCCTTATCTCTGCGCCTTGTCTTCTGCAGACGTTTCTTTGGGTCCGTGGCTCCATCAGCTCTCCTGGGCTCTGCTGCTGGAGCTGGGCCAATGAGTGGGGTAGGGGGCAAGGAGGTCCAAGCTTCTGCCTGTGGAAACCAGAAGTTCTGCCCGCAGCACATGTGTTGCAGGGCCCAGAGGAGGAAACCTGTAGGTAGCTCTTTAAACAAAATTCTGTGTTGTGGTTGTTGCAAGGGTCCCAAGAGCTGTATCAAAAGCACAGCACTTACAGCAATGTCAAAAATGTTTGCAACATTACTAATGTCTACAGAGAAGTAGGAATTACTATTTGATAGCTTCTGCTATGGAAAAGTTTGCTTGCAAACATTGGATTTAAGTGCCATTATATAGTTTATTCCTAATGCACTAAAACTGGGCTTTTGCAGAACATACTGAGAAAAGTTTTGATCTTGACAAAGTAATTCACTGTTCCTTTTGTTTGAAGATGCTATTGCCAAATCTCTTATTTACAAAAATAAATTTTCTTGTGCTTTGAAATGATGCTAATTTTCAGACTGAAAACATTGTCACCAAGTTTTGTTTAGCCCTTGAAAATGTTTTGTATAGCAGTCTAGATTCTGATGCTTACTTTCTGAACATAAGTATTTTAAATCCAGGTACTGAAAGAGTACCATAAGAGCAAGATTGGCCATCAGATAATTTGGCTTTGGTGTTGGTTTTCCCTCAAAGCACATGGTTTTGACAACTGAAGCTATGTGGAAATCCCTTGCTCCCTCTTGTGGGCTACTTTGGTACGAGCTCGCGGCGGTGCCAGTGCCACACTTGTTCTCACATTTTTTTCTTAATTCTAAGAAACTAGTATTAATTTTTCACTAATTTAATGTTTGGTTCTCTGGAGCTTGTTTCTTTACTTCTTTGCCTTGGGAAAATTCTGTTACTGTGGGAGAGAGCAAGCAGGGTTTTAGGGGGTTTTTTTTGTGTTCAGATTTGGTGGGTTTTTTAATTCACAGAATTTGAGAAAGTCAAAATGCTGGATGAATATTTAACACCTAATGAGACTGACTTCTGGAGAAGTGTAAGAAACAGAAACAAACAGGAACATAACAAAAATACTTGTGATGTTAAGTGTTTTCTTTCCTTTGAAGAATTGCTGGTAGAAGTGGTTCCCAGGAATGGTTGGGATAGAGTTTCTCAAACTGACCTAAACTGATCTGTGTGGAATTACCTGACAGATACCCATTTGAGTGTGACTGTGTTTCCATTATATATAGAATCCTTGGTTTTAGATACTATTCTTTATCCCTTCCTAAGAGTGTATTGTACATCTTAATCACAAAAGAAAAGCAATATATTAACTGGTAGCCTCAGACCTGTGAAAGGTGGGACAAAAAATTCTTTTTGTCATGCTTGTGCAGTTTTATTTTGTAAAAAATGATTCCTTCTGATGTATGTCAGTTGTTATGGTTTTTTTATTTACTCTGATTGTGGACACATACATCTGAGGAATTATTTTAGAAACTAAATTTTCTTGAGGGAAGTTACTCATTCTTTCACCAAGCTCAAATGGCTGTCCATGTACAGATAATGATACCCTAAGGGCTGGAATTCTTTCCCCCTTCACTTAAGTCAATATATTCAATTTGATATGCATGTCAGAAAAAGTATGGGGGCTGTAGACTTTCTGCTGCAATATCCTCATTTTTTGTCCTTTATAGAGAATGTTACATTATTATTGTGTTTTGAGTAGTTAAAACTTAACCCTACATTATATATTTGAAGGTGGTCAATTTGGGGAAAATAGTGTATCTTTTGCTGTATCATGATTGAAAGTTTTTTGTAAGAAAATTAAAATAAGGGTTCTTAGTATCTAAGTGTTGTTTAGGATACCAATTAACCTTTTTTCTACTCTTTGGCTTCTCACACTGCACTCCTTCAGCCAGAGGAGCTCACGCTGCTGCTAATAAAGCTGAGACGGCAGCAAGCTGAACTGAGTAGTATCCGGGAGCACACACTAGCACAGCTCATGCAACTAAAACTTGAGGCCAGCAGCCCAAAGGTCAGCTATAAAGCAATGTGTGTCATGTACCATTCTCACTAACTTGTAGTCATTCATTAATTAAAAGTTTGCATTGTACCATTACTGCAAAATCTTCTGACTGCTATGGCAGTAGAATAGAGTAACACTGATTCTTGGTGAATATGATGTTCTGCTATTAACCCTTTGAGGTTTTACTTACAGTTTTTTGAAATTAGCCAAGTTAAAATTACATAGGAATATTTTAAGTTCAAAGTTTAAGGTTTTTAAGATTAAGTTTAAAGTTAAAGTTTTTTAACCTATTGGTGTTGTAAACAAAATTAGTAATGATAGATCATGAGATTAATTTATTGGTTTTACTGCCTCACGTCAGATGCAGTCTTATTTGTAATCTGTGTACAAAAATCAGGACATGTTTAAACCACAGATTTATCAAAGGGTTTATAGTTCTCTGTGTAATAGACATTTACATGACCTTACTGTATTTTATATGTAAAACCAAAACATAATGTAGTTTGTAATCTGATTCGTGGCAAACTTTCGTCACTTCTGTTTCAGGATAAAAACTTGTTAACAGTTCACCCAAAAAAAAAAAAGGCAGATAAAAGCAGCATTATATTTCTACATAAACCAGAAAGATGACTGTCTAGTTTACATCTTTTAAAGCTCCTTTCATGCATTCTGCACCCTCTGTCCCTTTCCTTTTTCCCCCTGACTGCTGCCTGCTAGAATGAGATTCTTTCACATCACCTTCAAAGGAATGCCATATATTTGGATCATCAGGTGGGATTTGCAATTTTCTTCTGTGTTTACATTTCTTAATGCTTTTTTGCCTGCTCCTATCAAGCTGGAAATATTTGGGGATAAGGATTTTCAGTGCTTTTTATGAAGTTGGATATTCAATATGTGCCCTTATTAAGTAGCACAGAATATCTTAATCAATTACAAATTTAACATGTAATGGAAAAAACCTCTCAATTTAAAATCTGTCAGAATACTGTAGCCACTCAATAATTACTTTTTCTGTTCTTCATTCCTTTCTTTATAATAACACTAACTGTAGCATTTTACCATCTTTAACCAAAGTCGTAATGTATTTTCAAGCTCATATGACACACATGAAATTTATAGAAAATTAGTAATTCTGATAATTTTCATTTTCTGAATTAAGAAGAGTTAGATGTTTCTCCAGGACATTAAGTCAAAGGGAGGCCAAACATGAAAAAATGTTTTAAACAAATCGTAGCATGGCTCATTACTTTTTCTTAAATCTTTCTTCAAGATTTATATAAGAATAAGATTTTACTTCTTTACAACTTCTGCTAACTTACAGAGTGTGGGTACAATTCTGTCTTCACCAACATAATTTATTGACAAGTGAAGAATTGTGGTATCACATGCCTCTCTTGTGGCTTTGTTGCATGATCAAATGGGACTACTGTACAGGCTATGTGTGATAAGTTTTTAAATGGGAATTTTTTTTGCTAGCACTTGTAAAAGACAGTCATAAGTGCTTAAAAGAAATATAAGCAACTAGGCTTCCATTAGGTTAAAAAAAAAATTGCTAGAGCTTTTTCTTTTTCTAATATTTTTTCTCATAATGAAATTAGGCCTTACACTTAAACCCAACTATTCTTAGAAGTTTTAGATCCTCCATGTTCCTGCGATAGAATTTCAGTGAGTTACTAAAAAACACACGTGTGTACAGAGACTCACGTGTGCACACGCTTGGTTCACTTTTTTTCCCTGTGGTCTCTTGGAAACATGGTGTGAACGGTGACCAATTCAGTTAGATGACCATGCATTTCTGAAAATCTCTGTCTTGTCCTAATGGGTTGCAGGAGGTCCAAAACACTAGGGAAAATCTGCTTGCTAAATCAGGACAAAATATTTTATCCAACTCAAATATTTCCAGTTCATAATGTTTTGGAATGAGGGAATAATCCTGTCTTCAACAATGTAATTAATTGCCAAGAAAGGACAACTGTCCATGTGAAGTGTAAAAGCATGTACCATGCTCTTGCCTGATTAGCCAAGCTTGTGAGTATAATAGCTAGGAAGAAATGGAAAGAATTGCCTATGTATAACATGCAAAGTGGTAAAAAGGATTTTCTTTTTACTTGCATCAGATAAAATTTAGAAATGTCATGTGATGTGATAAATATTATTTTAGGAGAGTATTTAAATCTTACAAATGTGCCATAATTGCCCCTACCAGAGTTGCAAGGAAATCACTGAACTTCCTACAGTAGGAAAGCATTATCAAGTATAAAATATATTACCTTAATCACAAAATCATGGAAGAGCAAGTTGGAATACTTGTCCCAGTTTCTGATCAGGTTTTTTTCCTTGTTTTAATGCAATACTGCCACCTACCTGTATGAAATAAATCCCCTGAGAATCTTTCTTGTTTTGAGTACCACTGCTTCTAGGTGTGGTATCTCATTTATATCTTTTTATTACTTTGTCCATTATCAGTTTTCCTTTGTGTTGAAAAAAAATAAGTTTCTTTTACTCTAATTGAGGCTTCTCCTCCTCATTATCTGCATCTGTAACCGGCTTGCATAATCACTGGCCCTCTTTGAATTTTAAGTGTTCACTGTACTTAAATTTCATATTTAATCTCTGAAAATAGCATCAAAACCTGATTTGCCAAGAGCATGTGGGAACTCCAGTCCTGTTATCTTTGACTCTCACCAAAAATTCAGTTTCATACATAACAATAACTAGTAAGTTTGTACCGAGGTTGCACAGGTAAAGATTCAGCCAGACTGAAGTTTGTGTGCAGGGAGGGTAACTTCTATGTGGTAGCAATAAGTTGTTCTCTAGTGGTTAGAGTCTTTTATCAAGACTCAAGATTATCCCATGGCCTTTTTTAAGTCGTACTGCTTATTTTGTACTGCTGTTTCCTTCTGAGATACTTAGAAATTCTTATGTTATGCTTTTTGATGTTGTTATATTATGCTTTCAGAATTTTTGTTGTTGTTGTTGGAGTTCAGAGAGAGAAAAAAAGATGGAAAGGCTGACACGCACATATACAGCCATATGATTTCTTTGATATTTTATGGCCAAAAGAATGATTTTCAGGCATCCTTTTTTTTTTTTTTTTTTTTTTTNTTTAATTAAGTGAGGTTGTGAACCTCTGGCTCAAGGTTGTGAACCTCAAGTCTCTCAGAGAGAGACTCATTTGCCTTTTAAGAAGTGGTTCTTTGGACATAGCTAGCAACCCTAGGCAATGATGATTTGTTTGCCAATGTGGAACATGTTATGAGGGCACATCTAATCTCAGTCTTCTGCATTATCAAATTTCAAGGGATCACTTCTTGTGTCTTACTAAATCCAAGCCAGCAGCCTCCTTAATATAGTTGTAAGTAATGAAAAGTTGGAACACTTTTTTTTTTTTTTTTTCCAAATAAAAGCTAGACATGCTTTTTCTTTTTCCTTCATTTGTAAATAAAGCCGTGGCAGGAGGTCCCACTTGTATCTTTCTGTTACTACGGAGAATTCCAGCAAACCAATCTTTTAGTATGCATCTTCATTTTATGTTGATAGTAAAATTTTTCTTTGGCTGAAAAACATTTTCTGCTGAGCTCAAGCTCTCTATGTAAAACTCTCCGTGCATGTTGTCATATTAATCTCAGCATATCCCAGGTTGGTTTGTCACAGTAGAAGCTCAACTGATTTCATTTAGACCTTTTTTTTATTGTTTTTTTTTGAAATGGCTATTTATGTGAGTAGTTTAGATGTTAAGTTGTTCACATACTTCTGCTCGTACTTTGATTTTTAGTTTCTTTCCATTTTCAAAGGGTGCATAAAAATAAACAGAACTTGAACAAGAAGTTGTCAAATAAAGGAGTGAAGGTCCCACAGCCAACATACATGCTGTCTTGGTGTTTTGCTTCTGTTTTCTCCTCTTCACCACCCTCTTTCTGAGGGATACCTTTTTTTCTGGGAAAAGGTAGCAAATTAAGGGAGGCTGGAATAGTACAAGGGGATTTGGACAGAGCTGACAGATATCCTGTATTATATCTGATATCATGGGTTTCAACCTAAAATTCTATGGCCTATATTAGCAAGATATAGGATACTATCCTTACTTGTATTTTTCAGGTTTTCTGGAAAAGGTGTAGACTGAGCTGATCCAGCTACCACTGTTCTTTCTGTTGCTGCTTTTTTTTTCCTTTTCCCTCCCCACAGGGAGACTAAAAGACAGGGACTCTGTAGGGTTAAAAAAAGACAGTACTGGAGGCAGCATTGCTATAAAAAGAAAGCAGGAAGGAAAAGTGGTTCTTCCTTCTTTTTTTTGGACAGAAGATTAAAGACCAGAGGAAAGGTGGGAAAAAAGCCAGTGCTTTTACCTTCAAGAAGTGAGAGGAAATTAATGAAGTTGCCAACCTGAGTTCAGTTTTTGTCAACCATAACATATGGTATTACATCATCAGTGAGGTCAAGTGTCCTGGTAGGGAGTCTCTATTCCAGCTGATCGCTGCCACCAGCACAGCACATGCTGGAATATCATCTGTGTGGATGGAAGAAAATTTAGGAAAAGGAAGATAAAAATTGTCAGTAGCTTGGCTTTACAGTTTAAAACACAAAATACCCACTCAGATGCTCGGTCATAAATAATGTAGCTGTTTATATAGATCACATGTCAAGGAGGTGTTTTTTTTTCATTTTTTTCAACTGGAGAATGCTTTTATATATTACCTCAGTAAAGATAAAAGCAAAGATGAAGCATCACTTCTGGGGAGAAAGAGTTATTTACTAGCAGTAGAAAGTGATAAAGCCAAGACTGATGGATTTTATTTGGTTTTACTGCTGTGTTGCTGTGTGGCATCAGGCAGTTTACACTTAAGTTTGCTTATGAAAGTCTTAATTCTGATTTTTGTAACCTCTCTAATTGGAGAGACTGTATAAGTGTAATACTATTATACATAGTATCTAAAAGGTGTCCTTTACTGTACAAAATAATATTTTTTTCTGAAGTGAGAAAAATCAAGGCTTATATCTGTTATGAACAAGCAAATATTTTTCCTTGAGCTATTTATTCACTGTGAATAGTGTCCAGCCTCAGTTTGGGAGTAGCCTCATGATAATGCTTTAAGAACACAAAATAGGTAGCCCCTTCACCTTTCAGAGCACGGGACTTGCTCTGGTTTACTTTGTCAGTTTTTCAGTACACAGTGCCTTGGGTGTTATTTCTTAAAGGGGAGAAAAGCTTGCTCTATTTGACTGCTACAAAGACTCCTTTTGGCATTACTTTACCAATTATCTGGTTTTTTTTATCTTTGTTCCATAAGGGCTTAAGGAACTGGAGTTTTTCTGGAAATAACTGGCCTTTGCAAACAATGTTTGATAAGCACAGTTAAGCAACTGTCTTATAACAGTTAAGCAAGAAGTCTTATAAATCAAAGGTGGAGCTGGCTTGAGGACAAAACATTATTTCAGAACATCTTTTGAGCAAAGCTACTTTGCTTCTTTTCTAGTCTGAATGAAAACAATCTTTGAACAGTCCCACAAAAATTAATTCTGGCATTGTCTGTTATTGGTCAAAAAGCAAAAATTTGAAATATTGTAAAAAAAGAATTGGCCAAAGAGCCTGAAGCTGTTGAAATCCCCCTAATAAAAAAGCATCCAAACCAGTATACTCCTAATAAAATACTTGAGCCTCAGAGCAATTTTTCCTTTACAGATATTGCATTTGGCTGTAGTTTGATTGCTTGGCTTTGGACCTTACTGTAGATCTTAGTATTGAGATATCTTTTGGTATGCACCCACCCTCTGGATAAAACTTTAATGTAAAGGGAGAACAACTTGTCTCAGTTCTAGTTTTCTCTTTATGTATACTGTAGATGATGGAGCAAATGGGAGGGGTTGCTTGGTTGTTTTTTTTCCTGCCTTGAACAGACAGAACATCATAATTTTGCCTTCTTAAGATAAGGTACACTTTATGGGGTGATTAACTCATCAGCTGATCAGACTTTACTATGTATAAAAAAACAACAACAACAACAAAAAGTCGTCCTCTATCTATAACAAGGAAAATGTGTTTTGCATGAGAAAAAATAGTACATCTCCAAATGTACAAGCTAGATTTTTTTTTTGCTAAATAATTAGGGGAAAAAAATTACAAAAGGCATGAAAAACTCAGGCTTTCCGTTGCATTTCAGTCTGTGAAACAAAACCTTGCCATGCAATTTCATGATGAGTGTGTATATATGCACATAAAGACAGAGTGAAAGATCATAAATATTCTTAAACATACTTTCTTCCTGTGTAACCATACTTGAAACAGGCATTGATGAAGAGGTCCTATGTTTCCAGCAAAAATTGTGCATTAAGTGACTTTTCGGTTTCTTTTGGAGAGGAAAACTATCTGTTTTCATAATTTTTCCCTTACTGTTAAGGAAGTCTCCTTTTGAAAACCATACTATTGTCTGTCTTGCATACTCTTCTGAAATTCTAAAAGTATGCTATTTTTACTGTAATTATCAAAGTATCTGGTTTTGACATTTGTACACATTTCAGTAAATACTAACCATTGTAGAAAAAATGAGTTATGAAATAGTTTCACAGCCTTGTATGGGGGTGGATAAATACAATGAGTAATGATTCAAAGTATATTCCTAAGTATATAAATTGGTACAGTATATAAAGGCATTTTCTGATACGCGAACATAAGTCAAAACCTTGCCTCAATATTCAGAGGTCGGGAATGCTTATATCTTTTTAATGTACATTGAGTTACTAAATCTATAATTCAAAAGACTTTCTGATAAAAGTTTGAGTGTTCCTATTGCATAATCCGATAATACTTTTCATTTCAATATTGTGCAAAGCTGGTTTTATTTTAAGCATTTTTATTTTTAAAAAGGGAGAGCGTTGGTGAATAAATATTACATTGGTTTTGAGCATTTATGTAGTTCTGCTGCATTTGATATTATTAAATTTTTCAGTTGTTAATATTACTGAATGATGGAATATATAAAAAGCATGGGATAAAATGTAATCTACTGCATTATTAGAAAAAAATTAAAGTAGAGGCTATATTTTACAGTGTCGTCTTTCAAATCTAGCCATGCTGTAAACTGATGTTTGCTGTATGCTCCTCCTGATTTGAAATAGATGAAAGAGAATGAACCTTTAATCACCATGGTTCACACTATGATTGAGAACTCGGCGCTAAGACCGCAACTGTACCAGCAAGTAAGGTCTTGGATAGTGAATGAAATTGCTTTATCATCTGCGAAAATTTTCCTTAGTGACAGTTTTGGTTGTTCCTCAGATTTATTCATAACATCGGTGTTTCTCTTATTTGCTTTGGAAAACCACAAGTCATCCATGCTTTATAAAATGCTGCAATATCGTTAGCATGGCTTTTGCTGCATTTTTGTTGTTAAGTATTAAATGTATCCTTTTGAATAACTTTTTTTGTCTAGATGATTTAATTAGTTGATGTTTTATGCAGGTGTCCAGTAAATTCATGAAACTTCCAATAAGCTTCCAACATTTGTCTTAGCATGATTCTCTGCAATTAGTGTTCAAAGGTGCTTCTTTCTTTTGACCACTACAAAAGCATGTGAGTGGTGTTTACCTGGTCATTTCTGGCAATTTTGTTTTGTTCTAGGAAGTGGATTTACAAGTTTTTGTTTGCACCTACCAAGCCTTTAGCCACTGAAGAAAGGAAGGATCAAAATTACTTTGATCTGGGGACTGTAAATCCAAAAGGCAGTGTCTGTTCATAAAGTCACAGCAGACTTAACCGTCCACACTTACAGAGTGTCTAGTGATGGTTGTAAATGGTAAGATGGAGGAAGAATCAGAAATGTGAATGGAAATATTGTCTGTGAGTTGAGACCTGCATTAACTTATGAGCATGGCCAATACAGATCATTTGGCACTGCAGTGTCTTAGGGATACTGGGGCTTACCTGAATAGCTCCTGTCACAGCAGGCAATGTTTAAGAAGCTTCTAGCCTCAGCTGCAACAAAGATGTTGTTCTTACTTAAACGACTATGGTATTTTGCAGCAGATGAGGTGTGCAATTCTGGCTGCCAGTCAGAAGGGAATGTCTGATCGGTTCCTTTGTACTTGCAGTTATGCCCTTGTGAGCCAAAATCACATATAAGGTTTGCATGGTTTGAAGAAAAGGAGATGCTCTGCCATGTAAACCAATCATTTATTAGCAATTAATACTTTGCCATGTTTCTAAAAAATGCTGCAGCTTAATTTCATGTTTCTCCACATTGACATTTTCATGTTAATGCCACAGTGTAGATTTGCTTGTGATCCAGAAAAGTTGCAAGAAAAATCTCAGCATTCCAAAGGAATTTGGGTTGTGAGTGACTTTGATTTCAGGATCATCCAATTTGTGGTCCTGTGTGCAAAACAGGAGCTTTAACATGGAATCTGAAGGAACTATTTGGGAGAGGAATGGGAGAAGCAAAGTGTCCTGACCCCTAAATGAAACTGGGTTTTGTTGGGGTTTGTTTGTTTTATAAGAAGCCTAACTGTTATGACTTTTTTAAAAACAAATACATTTTCTGTAATATAGAGCGTGTAAGACTAATAAGTCAGCATAGATACAATGAACAGAGTAACCTAGCTTAGCTTCTAATATTAACATAGACACATTTGAGATATAGCTGTGCCTGGGCTAGTCAGCCCGCTTATTTAGGGATACCAATAAATTTCAGAATGCCATCTTAATGAAGCTATGCTGTCAGCTAAGGTATTGCTACACAGCACTGCCATCACCTTGTAGACATACCTGCTGCTTCAAATTTGACACTGAAAAAAGATCTTTTTTGAATTCTTGTCAAAGAAACAGTGAATCTAACAGGTCGTGAAGACTGCATAACATTTTGTCACTAGAGATGCAGTCTCTTCAGGCCAGAGTGTTAGCGATATGTTGGCAGGGTTTAGCAGAAGAACCCATGTATTGCATAAACTGGAGAACAGCAAGGCCTTCTGCATTCATGGATTAAGTTTCTTATACAAAATAATGCATTGCCTGATTTCCAGGAAAGGATAAAAATACACTCAAAATTTCACTGTCTAAATAGTCTTCTAAAATTTTTTAATGCAAAAGTAACCTGTTTAAAATTCTGGACAACTTATTTAAAGTTTAAACAACATATAATTTTTCATTCAAGTAAAATAAATTGTTTTTACCAGTCCTTTTGTCCCTCTGCAGTTTTAAAGAAATGTAGACAATTGGGAGAAGCCACTGTGTAAGCAACTGAAATTTGTTTCGCTGTCAAGATGATAAACTAGTTTCTGATGACCATAACTATTCCTGCAGGTAGAGAAAAGGATCTTTCTTTGCTTCAGTTTTTTCAGTTCATTTTTATGACTGAACTAATTTAAAGTTAAGCAAAGGAAAACGAGAAAAGCTTGCCTTTGATTAAAAATTAAGGTGTCTTGTTTCCTGTTTGTTTGTAATGATTAACGGTTCTTTAGTAAAATAGCTAAAATATATATTGTTTCAAATGTGTTATTTAGAAGACATTTTGGTTGTGATTTGTTACATCTTCACAGTTATTTAAATCACTTTGACTCACATCAGTCTGCTCTACAGACTGTACTGTGAATTTACAAGTATAAGCCAGGGTAATGGTTCTATACGTACAGACAAGAAAAATTGAGGCTTTTTAGAGCCTGGCCCCAATTTCTACCTTAATTTTTTTTTATTTCTCTCTAATACTAGATGAGGGGTGCTAATCTTGTTTTCTAAAGCAGAATATACTGATTTTTAAAATGTAGAATTATCCTCAGTTCCTCTTAAGTGTGTGAGTTCCCTAAAGGGGGAAAAATTAAAATCTGGGTGCAACAAGCTAACATCCAGGTCTTTGCTTGGATAATTGTTCTTAATACATTAAAAATGTATAAATATGCCTTGATTTTTTTTGTACTATAATTATAGGGAGATCTTGTTCATGGCATACTATTACTACTAATACTTCTACTACTACTACTACTGTTATTATTATTAATTATTATCATCATCATCATTATTCCACCTGCATACCTTTAAAATGTTATGTATGTTAGATTTTGAGATTTGTAGGTATAAATATTTTTCAGGTTTTATTATGAACACACAAGATTATTGTTTTTGAGCTAAAAAGTCCTTTTTTTAAACTACCAGAGATGCTTTGTGTGCTCTCAGGGTGTGAAATTTCCTGACATATATTTACTGAATCAGAAAATCAGAATGGTTAGCAGAATCTGAAAATAGCTTATAAGGCAATGAAATAATATTGTCACTTTTGTTTTGGTTTGTTTTTTTAATATTGATTGCTTAAATGCATTTAACCCCTCATGTCTCGAGAGAGATTAGCCTAATCTGCATTTATTTGGAAAGAAATTTCCCTCTAAGGACATCTTATATTGTGTCCGTTGTGGTGGATTTATCTACTTCTGTGATTTGTTGGTACTGGCATTGGACAGAGATAGGGACTGTACAGTGGGACTGTAAAGTAGATGACAAATTGTTTCTAACCTAAGATGGAGGTTCAGTTAAGGTCGCCTCACCTTGTCACATTTAAGATACACGTTTGGCCAGACTCTGTGTATGCAGTTTGCCTTTCAAAAATGATAAGTTCTGTTTAAAGGTAGTCAAGGTGGTGCTCCATAATGTTTGGGAGCTGTGCAGTGTATTTCACCATGTTAAGAGGAATGCACTTTTTAGTATTTGAGTAGGCAAATGTCGAGGAAAAGCGTAGCAGTCAGCAACTAGTCATGTCGGTGGTTCAGCAGGTGGCACTCTTTCTCTGAAATTACTGTCCTAAAGTATTTGTAGGAAGGATTTGGTGAGAGGCGCATTTGTTGAACGTGACATAAAATACATTTTGATAACTTGATCATTGCAGCTCTTATAATGCATTTTCCAGGGTTAGGAGGTGGTTAACCTTGCTTGTAATATGCAATTGCATTTTGTATCCTTCAGTTTCTCTCATGATTCCAGTAGGATGCAATAGCATTCTGCACTTTTTTGCTTTAAGCTGATTTATAGATGTGCTGTGGAAAGAGGAGGTGCTGTTTTTTTCAGAGATGGATTAAGTGTTTCGTACTATTTTTAGAGTTCTTGCATTCAGTTTAAGTAAAATGTTGCAGGAGAAATGCTGAAGTGGCTCTCCAGCAGTGCCTATTGTGGGAAACTACTACTGCTGACAAAAGCAAGAAGTTGACAGCAACTTTAAAAGTGTGATAGGATTTTAATAAAAAGAATTAGTGTATATATAGTATTCTTTGAAAATGTATTTTTGTATTCTGAATACTTAATATATATTCCTTTTAGGAGGTAGGCAGGGATAAGGATTCTGAATTGGCAAGCTATTTTAAAGTTGGCTATAATTAAGGCTGAAATGCCAAAAAAATAAATGTGTCTCTTTTTAAAAAAATTAAAAAGTGTTAAAGTAGTGGCTTGGAAAAATTACATGACATTTTTCCAGGCAAGCCATATAAAATCCTAAGCAGTGTCTTGGGAAGATATATTTATCTAACAGGGAATAATCTTTCTTTGTATGATCTTTCTGTTGTGAAACATAACTAGGTTTTATCTGCAAGTTAAAGACATTTGGCCATGTTTATGAGGTTTTTTTTAAATATTTCCATTTCTCATTTTTCTCTCATTGTGATAAAAACAACAGTTAAAAAACCACAACTCTACAATAGTAGGAGTTGAAACAGGTATCTTAATTTTTGTGACATTCATGAGGTGCAAAATTGCTGTGGCTTTTTTCATATTCCAACACTCATTTTCATAAAATGTCCATTTCAAAGAAAGTTACTGTGTGGTTTTAATACACTATACATACTTTTAAATTGTCACCAGGTGCATTTGCATGAGGTATGTGGACATAACGTCTTGAAATGAAACACTTAAGTGTGTTGAAGATTTATTGTATGTTTGGAATGCTTGTCTGATTAACCCTTCCCTAGTCCTTTTATTTATAAGTGTCCTTTAACATGGCCTCGTGTTTTTATAGTCTTTCTTGCACTATTAAATCATGATGACCTAATTATGACAGATAGATGAAAGGAAAGCATCTGTGTTGGGACTCGATGCACACATGTTTTTAATTAAATAGAATATGAAGGTTGATAGTGTTATGCCAATACTTGCTGTATGGGACATGAAGTAGTAACTGTGACAGTCCATTCTAAAATGGGGAGATACCTTTTTTCATGTAAAATATTTTTAAATCTTGTTACAGGTCAGTTAAGAGGCTGAAAAAGTTAAGAACTTAATGTGAGGAACTGTCTGGAAGTAGTTTGAGGATACCTTACATGCTGACTGGCATGAGGAGACAAGTTTGCCTAGGTCCAAAGATAAAATAGAAGGGCTTCCATTTATGGCATTTCTGGTACTCTCTTCTAGAGGGAAGGGAACACATATGAAAAGTAGGCAGAACGAAAGGTGTTTGGTGGCATTTATTGGGTATATGTCTTTAATGAGATATTCTACACATATTTTGTATATTTAGTTCATTCCGTTGATTTCAGATTTGCATCAGAATATTCTCCTTGTGAATACTCTTGACTTTAGTGGGCCTAGGATGGTTAATTCCAAGTAGAATGAGTCCCTGTATTTAGAATCCACATAAGAACACGTACATAATGATGCATAACTATGTCTAGGTGTACTCTGGCAATTTCATCTTCCTACATAATCCATGTTTGATTGAGTTAGTTGTACATCTTTAAAAATCCAGTTTGCATTAGAAACTGAGCCTGTTAAGTTAATGCAACTTTGTACTGACAGTCTGCTTGACATTCCATTAACTTACCTTCATTAATATATATTGGATAAAAATACATTGTTCAATGTGATATGTTTGACTTTCAAGCAAAAGCTGATTTCTGTATGAAAACTCTTAAGATGAACGAAAGTTTCATTTTCATAGTCCAATTAAGTTGCTTTATGGCAATATTATTCTTCCTTATAGTTAACACAAGAAGAATGTAGGGGTACACTATACAAATATAGAACTGAAGAGCTGGATATTGATGTAAGTTGTTTGCATTTCTTCTTCCTTGGAAATGTTGGTATTTGTCTCTTTATTTTGATAATAATTTCCCTCTTGACTTTTGGGCTTGAAACACAGTTCATGTAGGTGATTATCAACAGCAGTTGCTTAGTGAAATTGAGGGGCATAAGATTCTTTTTTAAATAAGCTTCTAACTTGAAATATTACATTTTAGGCTGAAATTTCAAGTAATCTGTCTGTTCGAAGGTGATGGCTTCTAGAAAGGAATTAATTCCCGTATTATTTTTATTATTAATTGTTAATTGAGACACTGGAACAGGTTGCCCAGAGAAGTTGTGGATGCCCCATCCCTGGAAGTGTTCAAGGTCAGGCTGGATGTGGCTTCGGTCCAGTGGAGATGCAACTGAGAGTAGAGATACTGATTTAAGAGATGCTATTTTAAGAGTAAAAAAGAAAGCAGGCTTCCAGTGTTTTCTTAAAGAGTCAGAGCAGCACAAAATATACCAAAATAGTTGTTCAAATAGGAAACTAAACTGGTTCAACTAGGTTAGAGTGCACTGAACAGTTATTTGCTCAAACTTGAGCTGGAGTGGAACAGTTCTAGTCATAGCTAAGCCTTGATCGGAGGTAAATCAGCAGAACATGGATAGTATTAGTAATTAACCAGTGCTATTCAATATATTCATCAACAATTTGGATGAGGGAATAGAGTGCACCCTCAGCAAGTTTGCTGATGATACGAAACTGGGAGGAGTAGCTGACACACCAGAAGGCTGTGCTTCCATCCAGCGAGACCTAGACAGGCTGGAGATTTGGGTGGGGAAAAATGTAATGCAATTTAACAAGAGCAAGAGTAGAGTCTTGCATCTGGGCAAGAACAACA
>VZTO01004067.1:26410-74673 GCA_013400615.1 Syrrhaptes paradoxus
ATAGTGGGGGTGACAGAGCACTGGAACAGGCTGCCCAGAGAGGTTGTGGAGTCTCCTTCTCTGGAGACATTCAAAGCCCGCCTGGATGCGTTCCTGTGCGATCTGATCTAGGTGTTCCTGCTCCGGCAGGGGGATTGGACTAAATGATCTTTCGAGGTCCCTTCCAATCCCTAACATTCTGTGATTCTGTAACGATTAAAAACCTGAAATAAATTATGGGAAAAACTGAATGTATCCAGTATTCTTTATAATACTGAGGAATGTGTAAATTAAAATGGTATTTAATACCTATTATTTAGTTGGAAAGATTTAGCTATAGAATCATAAATTACATGTTTTGAGCCACACTGTTTCAAGTTATAATAACATTTATTTCGTAGTATCTTAAGAGGGTTTCTTAAGGTTGATTTGAAAATACAACACTGATGCCTTCAAGGGTTTTGGAATTCATATTTTGTGATAATACTATTTTATATAGATTCTTGTAATTATTTGATCAAGTTATGCTTTGATTGCTGAAGATATTAAAAATGAAATCCTAATTGTGATCATTTTCTGTTACATACTAGGCTAAGCTTAGCCGTTTATGCGAACAAGATAAAGTTGTACAAGCACTGGAAGAGAAGCTTCAACAGCTACACAAGGAGAAAGTAGGACAATTGTATTTATTACCTAAAGTGGATGTTATTTTACATGCTTATTATCAGAACATTGGTAACTGAAATAAAATGAAAATCAGCCCAATGATGCAGAACATTAAAAATAATTCTTTTTATTATAATAGTACACGCTTGAGCAAGCTTTGCTATCAGCAAGTCAGGAGATAGAAATGAATGCAGATAATCCTGCAGCCATACAAAATGTAGTCTTACAGAGAGACGACTTGCAGAATGGACTACTTAGCACTTGTCGAGAAGTATCACGAGCTACTGCAGTAAGTAATACGTTCTTGCCAGTAAAAACTCAGCAAAGTGTTAAACAATTATCTTTGTGTTCGTATTCTTAATTGGGTTGTCTTTGGTTATTTTTCATAATGTTCCAGTAAAACTCAGTTGTCTTTTATTTGCTTGTGTTTTTGTCAAAGGCAAAGTGATCTTTTCACTATATTCCTCAAGTAGTCTTTCTTTAAAGTTTTTCCTTTTTTTGGCCAGGAAAGTGCATATTGACTTTAATTGGTGTGATAATTTTTATCTTTATAATATGCAAAATTGATTACAGGAGAAGTAAATAATGCAAATAAGCTATTTTTTGTGACGGCAAAATAGTAGCAAGCACAAACTTTATCAGATATTAGATCAGAGGTGACATATTTTAAGTAAAAGCAGCTGCAGGCTGAAGAGAATAAAAGATTGAACTGTCATGGTCTGTCTTAATAGTGGGCCATTGTATTTAAAATATCTTTCCAGTTATGTACTTTCAAAAACCTTAAAAATAAAAAAAAAATTTAAAAAAGGAAAGGAAGGAAGTTGCTATTTTACTGTCCTTTTCCACTTCATTATGTTTTCTACACTGAAATGACAAGGTAAAAAATAATTTTTACCTACTTTTATATATATATATATCCAAAAAGGTATTTCATTGTCAAATTCCAGTGGTTTGCTGTGGTGGAATTGATACAAAGTAGGCTTTGAAATACTGGTTTTAGTCTGAACGTTAGACTATTTTGTAAAAGGCATTGGTTGGACAAGGAAAGGAATTAGGAAATCTTCAAGATACGCTTTCCCTCATTAACTTTTTAAATTTATGATAATTTGAGTAAATTGCTTGATGTAGGTTTAAAAAGTGAGATGACAGAGATGAGCTACAATAAGATCTTCTTTTTGCGCCTTCTCCCTTCTGGTGTTTGTAGTTTCGCATACATAAAATAATGGTGCATTAGCAGACCAGAGGCGTTCACTGGTAACCTTACAGGCAGGGCTGGGTGAGTTACATTTGTCTTGCATAATACATTGCATATACGCACACATGCTGTGCACTCACACATATGTATTCTATGTGATAAAAGAGACAAATTTGCATCCATTTTTGTGGGTTCTCTGCCTCAGTGAAAGGACAGCTTAAGACCCACATGCCTGCTGTCTATAAAGCCATATTCTGAAGATTTTGCCCTTGCCTATCTTTTTTGTTTGTGAAAAGACAAAATACTTTTTGTCTGAATTCCATTCAGTATCATTAGAAAATCAAAAAGGTGATTTAACATTGCATTCTCTAAAATACATATTTATTTATTGCTCTTATCTATTTATGCATTACTTCCTGAAGTTTCGTGCCATTGAATAAAGAAAAATAAATAAGTACACTTTTTTCTTTTACTTGAATGTGCATTTGTAATTCTTTTGTTACGTACTTAGGAACTGGAAAGAGCTTGGAGAGAATATGATAAATTGGAGTATGATGTAACTGTAACAAGGAACCATATGCAGGAGCAACTCGATCGGCTTGGAGAAATTCAGGTGTGGCGTAGGTCTTAAAGTACATTAAAGTCACTTTCATTTTCTATTATTTTGTTTAAAAACCACGAAAAATGAAATAAGGGGTACAGGTGGTGCATTAGCATTTTAGTGAGAGGACCCTGGCTGGAAGGGAGGTACCCACCAAAGCCACTCTATCACTCCTTTCCTCAGGTAGAAAGGGGAGATAAAATATAACAAAAGGCTCATGGATCAAGATAAGGACAGGGAGAGATCACTCACTAATTATTGTCATGGGCAAAACAGACTCAATTTAGATAAAATTTTTTTTATTTCCAACCAAATCAGAGTAAGGTAATGAGAAAATAAAAACTAAATCTTAAAACACCTTTCCCCCACCCCTGCCTTCTTCCCAGGCTCAACTTGGTTCCACATTCTCTACCTCCTCCCCCCCGCAGTGGCGCAGGGGGACGGGGAATGGGGGTTGCCTTCAGTTGTCTCTGCCGCTCCTTCCTCCTCAGCGGAGGACTGCTCACACCCTTCCCCTGCTCCAGCCTGGGGTCCCTCCCACAGGAGACAGTGCTCCATGAATTTCTACAACATGGGCCCTTCCCACAGCCTGCAGTTCTTCATGAACTGCTCCCGCATGGGTCCCTTCCACAGGTGCAGTCCTTCAGACACAGACTGCTCCAGCATGGGTCCCCCATGGGATCACAGGTCCTGTCAGCAAACCTGCTCCAGGCTGGACTCCTCTCTCCATGGGGTCACAGGTCCTGCCAGGAGCCTGATCCAGCATGGGCTTCCCACAGGGTCACAGCCTCCTTTGGGCACATCCACCTGCTCCAGTGTGGGGTCCTCCAAGGGCTGCAGGTGTATCTCTGCTCCCCCAGGGACCTCCATGGGCTGCATGGGAACAGCTGCCTCACCAGGGTCTGCACCATGGGCTGCAGGGGAACCTCTGCTCCAGTGCCTGGACAACCTCCTCCCCCTCCTTATTCACTGACCTTGGTGTCTGTAGGGCTGTTTCTCTCACATATTCTCACTCCTCTCTTCTCTGCTGTTTTTGCAGAAGTATTTTTCCCCTTCTTAAACATGTTATCCCAGAGGCACTACTCCCGTTGCTGATGGGCTCAGTGTTGGCCAGCGGCAGGTCCATCTTGGAGCTGGCTGGCGCTGGCTCTGTCAGACACAGGGGAAGCTTCTAGCAGCTTCTCACAGAAGCCATCCCTGTAGCCCCCCCGCTACCAAAATCTGGCTGCACAAACCCAATACACAAAGTATAAAAAAAATTTCAATGTTTGTAAGTTCTGAGGAGGTCTTCAGGTTTTCCTATTTTTTTGAAGCTACAGCACTGGGTTTTCCTGTGTCTGGAAGCCTCTTTCTGTTTCAGTCATGGTGTCCAAAACGGGGCAGTTTTCTCAGACCTTAATTGTTGTGACAGTCACAGTAAATCTTCACACAAATCCTTCCATTTAACTGAATGTTTTAAAATGTAATGAGCTCATTCTATCAAAATAAATTATAATAAAAAATATTCTAAGCATTGCTTCATATCTAACATATGAAGAGTTCTGATATGTATCTTACTAGTGCACTGTGCTGTGGAGGATGGGACCATTAGTGTAAGTTCTGAATTTGTAGAGAGCTGCCTGTGTGACTCACACGCACGCATGCATACATTATCTGGAATAGGGTGTGGTCCATGCTGGGAGGCATTAAAGGCTGTTTGCTCCAGGGATGGATTTTCTATGCAGCTATGAAAGGGAGATTGAAAGGAAGTCCAAGAGCTGAGAAATTTGTGTTATGAAGTCCAAAGCATGCATGACCATGAATGCAAATAGGCTCACAGTTTATACACTAGTATGCAAACACCATGTTCATCTCCACCTATTTTTGGGGTTGGAGCTGTTGATTCCTTTTCTTTTGTGGTGTGTAGGTCTCCTGTGCAAAGTTTGCTTGGATTTTCTTTGGAGACAGTAGATACAATTCTATTCTTAACTTGAGTTTGAACTAGCAAATTGCTGTCAAATTAACTGACACATTGTGAAACTACTTAATCTTATATTTTTTGTTTCTGACGACATTTTAATGTTGCATTTTTATGGGAGAGTGTTTGTCATTACTGCATGTTATTTTCCTTCATTGGGAAAAGACATGCACTGTAGCCTAAAGAAAGAAAAAGGTTTTCTGGTTTTTTTTCTGCTTGCAATGTATTCTAATTTATCGCCTATATATGCTGTTTGTTTATTGGCAGACTGAGTCAGCAGGGATACAGCGTGCTCAGATTCAAAAGGAACTGTGGAGAATTCAAGATGTCATGGAGGGTTTAAGTAAACATAAACAGCAAAGAAACTCTTCAGAGGCAGGTAAACTGATTGTTTTTATCTCATAGGAAGTGAGATGGGATCATAGACATTTTTAAAGGATAAGCTCCATAGTTGCTTTTGTGTGTCTAAAAAAATGGTATAATTGCTGAGAAGAGAAGAAAGCAATTGTCTATTTTAAGTTGATGCTTTGTGTATTTGTTTGATAGCAACAGGTTATAGTTTATCTTTTAAAAGCTATTTATTGTAAACAATTTTTCTCTTTCTTTCTCTGCATTTCCCCATCCTGCCAAACAGCCATCATGGGATCAAGGACATTTTCAGCTATTAAATATAAAAATGAGGTATGGTTTTAGTATATTTACCATTTTAGCATCACTGAATTTCTGATATACATACTATAAAAATGAGCATTCTTATAATTGTTTTAAGGATGTCTTAGGTATATATTCAGTGTGTTTCTGTGAAAACATTGCATTATGAATTATTTTTAAAGATGGATATCTCCACTGGTAATTCTAACACTTTCATTTGTTCTGTGTCTTTATATTCTCACTGGTATGTTTCTCTTTTCTGTTTCTTACCTTTTCCTTTCCCTAGGCTCTTATCGTAGAAATATAAACCCTGATTTATGGATTTGCTTTCTACCCACCCACTTTTCATGGGAAGAAATACGTTGCTTTTTATGTCTTTTCACATATTGAGCCTGGTTCTCAGATGGCCAGAGCACCCACAAGAACAGCTGAAACTGTGGGAGCTCCCAAATGTTCAGTTCCTCTGAAAATCTGGCTAGAAGTTACAGCTTTAAAGGGACATTGTCATGGTTGTCTGAAGTTTATGCAATATACATCTGATTGTCCCTTTAATTCTGAAATCTATAGCTGGTGTAGCTATGGTAATATATTTTTCTTTTTAAGTTATAAATAATTGCAACAGGTGTGCACATCTAAATAAGGTGACTATTCTACAATCTTTAGGAAGAGGAAGTAGTCCCACCTCGTCCTCCACTCCCTCGGTCCTATGACTTTACAGAGCATCCTCCCATAATCCCCCCTCTGCCCAGTGATAGCAGCTCCTTGCTCTGTTATAGCAGGGGCCCAGTACATCTTCCAGAAGAAAAGAAGATTCACCAAGTTCAAGGATATCAGAGAAATGGATCTTACTGTGTAAGTGGCTTAAACTGCCACATTGTTTTTGAAGCATCCCTCTTCCTTTGCACAGCCACAATTTTTATTTTGTCATCTGGCTACTTTTGTGTCGTGTTTTCACTTTTGGCTACTTAGTTTTATTTTTTTATAGCTCCATCATTTGCTCTTCACATTTNTCAGATGGCCAGAGCACCCACAAGAACAGCTGAAACTGTGGGAGCTCCCAAATGTTCAGTTCCTCTGAAAATCTGGCTAGAAGTTACAGCTTTAAAGGGACATTGTCATGGTTGTCTGAAGTTTATGCAATATACATCTGGCTTACAGAAGTTTCTGAAACTCAAATTTATATAGAAATCTTTAAAAATATATTGAATTTAATTTTTAAATGGATTATTTAGAGAGTTCATACATGTCCAACAGAAAATGCAAGTGTTAGAATTGAAAAATCTTGATAAGTTGAATAATGAGACTACTGAAGTATCTCAGTTTAGGTGGTAATAATAAAATAAAAAATAAACAAAAGTACAAAAAAAAAACACCCCAAAGGAACCCAAAGAAAATAAAGCTGTCTTGGTGTGACAAATAAAGCTGTCTTGGTGTGACATTGTCCCTTTAATTCTGAAATCTATAGCTGGTGTAGCTATGGTAATATATTTTTCTTTTTAAGTTATAAATAATTGCAACAGGTGTGCACATCTAAATAAGGTGACTATTCTACAATCTTTAGGAAGAGGAAGTAGTCCCACCTCGTCCTCCACTCCCTCGGTCCTATGACTTTACAGAGCATCCTCCCATAATCCCCCCTCTGCCCAGTGATAGCAGCTCCTTGCTCTGTTATAGCAGGGGCCCAGTACATCTTCCAGAAGAAAAGAAGATTCACCAAGTTCAAGGATATCAGAGAAATGGATCTTACTGTGTAAGTGGCTTAAACTGCCACATTGTTTTTGAAGCATCCCTCTTCCTTTGCACAGCCACAATTTTTATTTTGTCATCTGGCTACTTTTGTGTCGTGTTTTCACTTTTGGCTACTTAGTTTTATTTTTTTATAGCTCCATCATTTGCTCTTCACATTTTCCAGTCATATATTTTGTGCATATATAAAATGTCTTAAGATTTAAATGCCTGTATCTGAGTAAATTTCAGAAAATAAAACTCTTCTACTCACAAGTTCTTAAAAAACTCTAGGCTCACAATCAGTTTTTGCCAAAGCTTTATAAGAATTCGTTTCCTGAAGATCATTTAAAGGAAAACAAAAAAAACCCACTACATTTTTATGACAATTTTCTTCTGTAATTTCTGGAAGTCTGTAAGTGTTGTTACTTAAATTAACTGCAAAGAAATACTGCTGCAATTGCACTTGAACAATGAAGCATTGTCTTAAAGTGAGAGCAGAGTCATCACAAAATAATTGCTTTGAGTCTTAAGACATAAATGCTTGTGCAAAAATGCCTGTTTATTTACCTCATAACTTGTCGTTCCTCAGGGTCCTGATTATAGGCTTTATAAGAGTGAACCAGAGTTAACTACAGTAGCAGAAGTGGATGAGTCTAATGGCGAAGAAAAAACAGAACAAATTTCAGAATCAGAATCTACAGCTAAAGGTTTGTTCCCAGACATGATGTTCACAACTTTTCAGCCTTTTTCCCGAGGAAGACAAAGCCTTATAGCTTACAAGGAGTACAAAGTGTTGTAGAAACTGTATCATCCTTCATATTTTTGTAGCCTGTCTGTTTCTTAATATGATGAAACATCTTCCATGATAAAATAATGATTTAATTATATGACGAGAAAGATTTCAGTCAATTACACCGCAGAAAAATCAAACATTACACTCACCAACAACCCTGAAATCCTTATTGATGCCATGTCTAATCACATCACTCACATTCCCCACACACCATTCCCTTGAACAATTACCCATTTTGTGTTCTTAGCCTTGAACAATTATTCAGTTTTTGAATCAAGCTCCTGATGTTATGTCACTGGAACGTCCAAAAAGGCAGCACCACAGAATTTTCAGGCTCTCATAAGGCAGGGAAACAATGTCTTTTTCTTTTTTTAATCTTGTAATTGTTGAATTGCCTTCTGTCTTCTGATATAATAGGAATAATGATCATGACCTTGGAGTGTACAGACAATAAAGGTCTTTGCAATTGCTAAATGCTTTAGATTCTTCTCTTCATCTAGCTTCCATAAAAGCTACTAATTGCTTGGTGTAGAGTCTTTTACCAGGAAGTGCTCCTTAATTCTGTTTGTTAAAACATACAGAATAGTTTGTTAAAGGTGACTTCAGGAAAAGCAGTTTGAGCACCTGCCAAAAAACATAATCAGGAGCTTCTAGAAAAAGTAACTAAACTTATCCATTTTTTTACCATAGCAGTTGATGTTTCCAGTGCCAGCAAGATAACTGCCTTCTGTTATGGTAGTTTGACTAAGCATGTACCTAGTAGGCTAGTGCAACAGTACCAGAATTTGACCAAGAACTATGATCATGTAAAGATATTATTTTCATCAGAACAGTAATGGAGGTTTTTAAAACTAAGGTTAGCATACTGTCTGGGTGTAAACAATGTGGATGGCCCTGTGATATTATATGATTCAGCTTGACTAGATAATTAGTCGATTCAGATTCACTATGGTATTTGTTGAGGTATAATGTTCACTTAAGATAGATAGCAAATCTCTTAACTTGTTGGTGAAAAGTTTAGCCTGAGATTTGCTGATCATCAGCCACCTAAATTGAGGAAGTTACCTTTCTGACAACATAGCCAGGTTTTATTGTCCTGTGGTGTTCCAGATTGTTTATGGTAACTTAAGAGAAGAGGGAAAATAATTGTCAAGACAATGTAGGAAAGCCTCTGCTGATTATATAAAAAAAAGCCAATACTTTTTGAGAACCCCAATCTGCTTTCTATCTTCTTCTGTGAAGACAGAAGTAATTTTATTATATCCATTTGTAGAAAAACAGTCCTCAGTAAGGGAAAGCAATAATACAATTTTTTCTAATATTGATAATATTTAGGGTTGGGTGAGAGAATAGCTGCAGTGGTAGCCAGCATCAAGAGGCTTTTTATCTTAAACAACAGTGTGAAATAGATTTATCATAGCTGTGTTGTATTATCTGATCCACGCTTTTGAGGATGTGAATTGTCTAACAGATATTTCTCGTTCTATGTATTCACTGATAATAACAATCCCCATGCAGTAGGAAAAATATAACCATTCCTGTTTGTTTTCTGTAGTGTGTATACCATTACAACTAAATGCTGTTTCAACAAACATTTTTATGCCATTCTATCTTTACAGTTTATAAGCTGAAAAGGAAACAAAGGCAGGTCATCTGCAATTTTTCTTTCATCCTATTTTAAGAAGTCATATTAAATTACATAGTTTCCTGTTGAGGGCGGTTCTAACAATTAGTACATTTCAGGGGAAATTTAGAAAATGTTTTTCTAGTTTGTTGTGCACATGACTGTACTAGACACTTCTCATGTTTCTTATGTCAGCCATTTCCTTCTCTTTTCAAATGTCAGCAATCAAAGCAAAACATTTTAATGGGACTACGTAAAGTAACCCTTACAGCTGTCTGCAAGTAGAGAGCTATTTATGACCTGAGTGGTACATAAAGGTGACACAAAAGGAAAGTGGACTTCTGTGTTTTATCCTTTTTACATCTAAAGGTGACTCAAACTGTTGCGTTAATAGTTTTTGTTTTGAATGATGGATTTGGCATTCAAATACCTCCAGTCTATTTTGTCAGCCTATCAAACAATTTGGAGAAAGAGCTGAGCCTTCACCAAATCAATATACAGTCTGATATCTGTGAAACTTCAGGAAAAAACAGGAGAAATAATTTGGCTATCAAAGAAGACTTTATTTTTAGGCAAAATCAGTATATTGTTAATAGTTTGACTTCTTGCGTGTATCAAGAAGCAAAAATTAAGCATATGTTATTTAAGTATATCTATATATTTTGGTAAGTTTTAACTTCCTTCAGTATTCTACCAGCTTAATTACATTTTGGCAAGACTTCTCTAAGTAAAAAAAATAGTCGTGGATATTGTTATGAGAGGCTGAATGTGGTGGACATCAGGACGCATAATATCGTCAGCTCCCAGCAGACAGATCCTGGCTGCTGCGGTTCACTGTCCCTGCGTACAGCGAGCTGCAAGGCTGAGGACGTAGTCCCCCTGTGCACAAGCACAGCCACAGCTAACCACAACAGATAACGCAAACAGGTTTGAGACCAGTGCTGTTGTAGGCACGGCATAAACAAGACCAGCACTCACATGAAGGTGAAACAACACAAACAGCATGATCCTGTCCTCACTCGCCAGCTAACCAGGCTCGAAGCTTGCTAGCTGATCTCACGTACATACAGACATGAGCACATGTGCGTGCACACACACAGATGAGTCCCTCCAAACGTTGGCCAGACCTGTGGTGTCTTCATCAGTCAACTCTCAGTACCTCTGGCCCTTCCAGTATCTGAATCCTGGACCTAAGGTCTCTTGGACATCTGGCTCCCACACCTTGTATTCTGCTTGCCATCTAGTCTTGTCTTAAGTTTGTTAGCATCTCGCAGACAAAAGGTTCCCCCTGATAGCAGGTCCAGACTTCTGATCCCTCTGGTAGCCGACCCACAGACTAGCAGTCTTTCCTGTCTTTCACCCTCAGACCTATGTATGATCTCCCTGTAGCTGTCTCCTACTTGCAGGCTAGCCTGGCTTGAAGACCATTAGCATCTCTCACACTCTCGTATGCAGAAGGGAAAGCATACTGACATGGAAAATACTTAAGAATAAAGTTTAATAAGAAGATAGGACAGACTGAAATGCTAAGGCACAGGGCTTGGTCAGACAAGCATACTGACAAATGGCTGGTTTATGCAAAGCTGGCTTCTTTTATTCCCCCTTCTCTCCATTATTCCATGCCTGTGCTTTCCACCTCACCCCATCCCTTTTGCAGCCTTTGTTTCTTCCCAAATAAACAATCCACCCATAATTACTTTTTGTTCATTGGTCCCACTTTAGCTAAATTTTGTATCTTTGACACCATTATCTAGGGAAGCTTGGCCTGAAGTGGTAGCACTGAAACTGTTACCTAGGCACTCTGCTGGCTTTGCAAACTCGGTTCCACAAAAAGTTCCCAGTGCTGACACCTGGTGAAGTTTGACCATAATTCCCCCTTAATCATCTGTGAAGTCTAGCCATTCCACACTGTGCTATCTAACTTGTATCTGTTTCTCACAGACAAAATTTTTGTTTATATTTTTATGTCTAGCAATTTCTTGTGCCATGTACAGTAGTTTCCCATGGGGAGAGTCATCTGCCTGCATACCGTAACAGATGTGATACTTAGGCATCAAGATCTTTGCTGTCTTTTAAATAATACTTTCCAAGGCTGACAACATGTATTTTCTAGAAAACAATAAACTGTTTTGGCAGTGTTTTGCATAGCACTTAGTATATTGCTTTACTGTTTCACAGGCTCACATTTTCCTGTGGGAGTTGTACCACCCAGAACCAAATCACCAACACCAGAGTCTTCAACAATAGCATCCTATGTCACTTTGAGGAAGAATAAGAAGATAGATCTAAGAACGGTACTTTAAAATAACATTCAAGCATTGATGGATAGTGATGTGTTCATTTCTAAGATTAATTTCTGTGGTGACTTCAAAAGTTATAGTTATCTTTTTAATTTTCTTAATTAAAAAATCACTTATAAAAATATAATATTCTAGGTTAACAGAGACCACTGTAGAAAGAATGACAAAATTATAAAGGTCGTGTATGTTGAACTGCATAGAGACACGCAAACTAAGCAAGAACTAAATGGTAATGATAAATCTACTAAGCTACTGAAGTTCAGACTTGAATTGAAAGGATGTGAAGCAACTTAGGTTAAAACGTTGAAGAACTTGTATTTGGCTTCTGGGGCAATTGAACAGCCCCTGTAAAACAAATACTGGCTTTTATTTATTTAATTACTAAAATGATTTGGGAAATACCTAAAAGCAGACAAAAAACAATGATACAGTAAGCAATATGTGGATAATAAACCTGGAATTTCAGATTAGAGAGTTGTGTAGCTACTGGGTTGAAGACAGAAGTTTACATGTGGTTCTTGCAAAAGGAAGAAAAACTTTTGCCATAGTTAAAGCATGAATAGAAGAAGAGAAGTGTAAGGAGGAATGGGAGAGGAGAGAGAAACACAGGATGTTGGCTGGAGGAAGAATACTGCTTTTCAGAAATGAAATCAGTTACTGTGAATGTACTGAATGCAGCTGATTAGCACAAAGTAGTTTTTTTTTCTGTCATACAAAGTACAGATCTATCTGAAAATCAGTGAATTTCAAGAACAGAGTAGGTAAAGTGATGGTTGTTATTTTGGGAATAATCCTTAGAATTACAGATTTTTAAGTGGTGATAAATTCACTTTGTTTCAGGCTGCACTTGCTGTTAAATGATGTTCAGTTGTAGTTTTTCTTGAACTAAAAAGGCAGGAATCGCTATTCAAAAATCACTATTCAATAAAGTGGCACAGATGTCCTGGATCATTAAATTTCAGTTACGTTTCTGTTTCAGTCAAGTAACTTGTGTTTGCCTGTTGTATAACCTCTAAATTGTTTCAACTTGACAGGATTATCATTGTTTATCATTGACAGTGGTAATGTCACTGTTCAAAAAAGCAGACTATTCCTTCCTTTTATTTTGAATTTCAGTGTTCATTTGTTAAGAATTGGTTCTTGTACTTTCTTCACAAACATAGGAGATCTTTATTTGCCCACTATTTTTCTGCTTTTCAGTAAATCGTTAGGTGACCTTTTCTGATAAGCTAAACAGTTTAGAATCTTGCTTTTTAAAAACAAAATATATATATATAGATATTCTTCCATTTAAGGAAAGACCAAGAAGTGCAGTGGAGCAGCTGTGTCTTGCAGAAAGCACACGGCCTCGAATGACTGTGGAGGAACAGATGGAAAGAATAAAGAGACACCAACAAGCTTGCCTGAGAGAGAAGAGAAAAGGACTCAATATTATTGGCGTTTCAGACCAGTCTCCTTCACAGAGTCTGTCATTTGTCAGAGATAATCCATTCAAATTGGCACAGGTGGGTCCTACATTATTCAAAAACTTTAATGTGTCCAATTAAAATAAAAAAGTTATAAAATTGTTCTCTTTCCAAAAATTACAATACTGTAGGTCTCTATTTGAGACTGCTTGTGTGGAGTAACGGTCACAATTCTCTGCCAGATACAAGAGCAAGGGAGAGGATAATCTTCATGCTTACACCTAAAGACAGTAGAAGTCACTTCTTTGTCTTTTTGGAAAATAAATAGTTCATATCGACATGTGCATGATTATGCATTGTGATGTTTGTTAACAGGGGTTTTTTTGGCAAAACAACATGAAATAGTATGCTTTGTGACTAAAAGCAGTGTAAGTGAGAATCATGATTCAGTTGATGTATAAATAATGAAGTTTTTTTGCCATGTAATATACTCAAACATCGATAACATTAGGTAGGAATGTGTATTTATGATGACAGGTCTTAACTGGTGCTCTTTTGCTGTGGTTTTTGAGCCCATAAATACATAAAAATAGAACCTTCGCTTTTGTTTTCACTCATTCTTAAGCAGTTAAGATAAAGAAGTGAGTTTGTTAAATAGTTAAGGGTAGGGAGAGAGGAGGAAGATATTAACTGCTTGTCATTAACCACAAAATAATATCCTGAACCCAAAACCCAACTAACAAACAAAAATATAACATAGATTCAGTGTAGTGCATGACAGCCTACTACTTTCTAACTTCTAAGAGCTAGCTTTCTTTTTCATTAGGTTATAGGAGTTGTTTTTTGTTTTTTGTTTTTTTTTTTTATCTTTTGGCATACTTTTTTACCCAGACTGCACTGGGTTTAATTATTTTTTTTTTTTACATTGACATGGAAATGCCTTCCTTTATGTTTTGTACACATTTTAACATCTGATTTTTCCAAAACCAGATGAAATACATTGCACTGTTAAGAAGTCACATTTTTTCAAATAAGCTTTAGCTTGTGGTGTTTTGGTTTGGTTTTTTTTTTTTCTCCTCTGAGCATGCTAAACTGCCTTATTTGGGATGACATCATTAATGTTATATATAAAGGGGACTTTATATATAACACACTGCCTTTCTCAAGAGGAGGATGCACAAAGCGAAGCTTTGCAGGTATTTCTTTTTGTAGTGTTTACAGAGGTGTTTGAGCTTTACCACTTTCCTACGGTATCATTTCATCCCTCAGGGTGAGGAAACTGCAGTCATGTATGTGTCATACCTGGTTGGCCAGCACGCTGGGAGCAGAGTGGGGGAAGTGGCCAGATCCTCTGTGCCAGCACTACTTGCTGTACAGAACTCAGAAGAATTCTGTTCACACCAGCATGTTCTTCGGTCTTCTGTGCAAAATCAGTGCTACGTGGATGAGAATAAGAAATTTATAGAATAAGGGAGAATGTGTCTGAATTAAATATTTAGGTAGTAGTCCATGCTACAAATGTCACTTTTTCTATTACAATTTCAATTCTTCCAGAATGCTATTTGGCAAAAAGTCTCAAGCTGAGGTATTACACTGTAGTAATAGCTCTTATTTTCAAAAGCGTAGTGTGTATGCCTATTGATTTTTATACAGAAAAATGGTGCAATGGCATTAGCTGCTGGAAGTCTTTTCAACTGGAGTTTTTGGGGTTTTTTTAAGAATTGGAGGAAAATAAAGATTTTATAAACAGCCTACTGTGTAATTTTTAAGTGACTACCAAAATACAAAAGGAAGTTGCTTCACAATTGTTATTGTTTGGGACAAGTATATGATATGGGTGCATGCTTTACTTAGGAAAGTAAAGAGATTGATTTGTGAACTGACTTACATAGAATTTCCTCTTTACAGAGTACATGTGCTAAAATCACAGGAATTCAGCCACAACATTTACTACTTTCATGGCTTCTATTTTTCTCAGCCCTAGTACTGAGTTTGATAAGACTTACATGAACCTTGCTTCAGTTTGGTTTGCTAGTCTGCCAACATAATGTTCGCAGTTCAGTGTCAGATCACCTCTACCATATCAAATTATTCTCTGTGCAATGGATTTTTTTTTTTTTAAGGAATAAGTAATATCCTCTGCCACTATCAGATGTGATGTTGTCCTCTGTTAAATGAGTTAACAGCACAGGCCTGGAAGATACCCAGAATAATTGTAGAAAGCACACACAGGTGCACGGTGAATTTTTGTACTGAAAGCAGATTTTTAGCCATCATTTTTTTAATGAGAAAAGGCTATTTTTTAAAAAAATCAGTGCTTATGAATGCAAATAAGAATGCTACTAAACCTGTGTGTGACTGAGCTAACTATGAATGGAATTTCAGAAGGTAAATGTGACTTATAGTAATGCTGGAGATTTGGGGGTGAAGGGGAAGGGGGCAGAACATATAGTGAATTATGAAAAAATTGACAGGCTGAATTGTTTTGAAAGGTACAAAAATGAGAAAATTCAAAGTCCTTAACAATTTCCATTTTCTTTATTGCAGTGTAGTATGCTTAAGGTTTTTTAAGTACTTTTTAATCACAGTCAGAGGACAGTGCAAGACTCATAACTGAGACTGTCTGTATACTAATTTTGCTCCACAGAATCGAAAAAAGGATGATACTGTATCTAATAACATGAAGGAATTAGAGAGCACCAGTAGAGAAAATAATTTGAAACTAAGTAATGAAAGGCCCGGAGAAGAAGTAACGCAACTAAAACATGATGGAGAACAAGAACATAATTCAGGTTTTAATAAAGAGGTATGAAACTGTCCTTTAATGAACAGTTCGTCAGCCTGTCTTGCAGAAGAAAAATATTTTGAGCCACAGACAATTATGGGAAATAGAGACAGTTCCTTTTGCTTGAAAGATTAAGATTTATTTTTTTTGATATAACAAATACTCTATAGAGAAGCACAAAATTGTATCAGATCTTTCTGTAGCTGAGATCTTGAATTTCCTTGTATGTGGTCTTCCTAAATTTCATTTAACTTTATCTGTTGCTGTCTTGATTGATTGGAAAACTTCAAAATTATGGTCTTTACTTCTTTGGAAACAAAACCAATACTAATGCATCTTTAAATAACAATCATTGATCTGTTCATTGCTTGGCATATCCCAGTGTAGTTTTTGACAGTCGTTTAATACACTGACTTTTTTGTTTCGTTGGCCTTAGCACATCGAATTGTTTACAAGAAGCAGAATAAAGCTGACACAAAAATGTATACATGGAAGTAGGCAGTAACTGTAGTTTCTGCTAGAAATCACTGGATTGATTTGTGTCTTGAAATAGTGTCAAACTTACTTGACAGTGAGTTACCTTGGTGTTTCTGGTATTAAAGTGCCCTGAACATTCAGCAAAAGCAGACTGACTGTGAAGAGCAAATTACTGGCATTGTTTCTACATAATCGTATCCTGCTTATAGTTTAATATTTTTTTAAATCTTGTGTAGAATTTTTTCTTCTTTTCTGTCCATATGCTTTTATTAACCATCCTTTGCTTTTCCTTTTCCTCACTCATTTTTCCTTTTGTTTTCCTATTTCATATTTAGCTTTTTTTAAACATATTTCTGTTGAGGAATAGTATAGAATCAAATAATTAACATTTGTTGTTATTCTTTAAAAACACTTTCTATTGAGATTCTGTTGCTTTGTTAAGTATGCACATCTTTTAAAGGAAAATTATGTAATACACTTATATTAGTTATATCTAATCAGACCTTTAAGAGCAGCATTCAGGCTCATCAGTGATATATTCCAATAGCTGGAGTCTCAGTTGGCATTGTGAAGAGGGGGATAGAATGAAAAAACAAGCAGGCTGCAATCCAAAGAGTTCAGATAAGTTCTGGAAGTTATTAAGCCAAGCCCTGCCCATTGGCTCTGGTATAAGTTTCAGGATAACTCTATTAACCTGAATGGTATTGATAAAAATTTCTTAAGTTATGTAATTCTGAGTTACTAAGTATACATGATGGCAAAATTTGTCTGTTAATAAAACTGTTTCCTGATGCTGTATTTCTTATCTACCACTTAGTATGTGTTACAGCTTTTTGTTTCATTATTTCAATTTTTTTTATAGCTGACAAAAACTGATGATCTTTTATCAGATGCACATGTTGCATCTGACTCAAAAGAAATGAATAATGAAGAGAAAGCAGAAAAGGAAAAGAAAAATAAATTGGAAGAAACACGTGATGGTGATATAAGGTAAAAATAAAACAAGATGTTCAGAGGCTATTTTAAACTTGCACATTGTATTTATTAGCTGAATGGACCAAGCAACTAATGAAATACTGTCATAAGTACTTATAAGGTATACTTATATGGTTTTTGAGTGGTTTACATATAAAGAAATCAGTGAGAAAGCTAACCACTGCGGGGGTTTAGTAAGAGGTGATGAGTTGGTGGGAGGAGCAATGTTTCTTTTCAAGTATTGCCCCAGTTATAAACAGAATTGTTCATAATCCTTGCTTTGGGATGCAAAATGTATCTAGTAATGTCAGTTTAAGCTTTGTATCAGTTTATTATGGAAGCTTCAGCAAGGGCTTCCGTAGTAAGCTCTTTGCCTCCATAGTATGCTCTTTGCCTCTGATATTTAGGAAAGTGTCACATTCAGGAGCAGACTGAACAGCTTATTCTGTATCTCCTGCTTTAACTTTTACTTCACTATTTGGAGTATTGCAGAATTGGAGGAATATTGTGTCTTAGATATTCCTCTTTAAAGATTCATAACTTTATTGTAAGATGCACAGCAGATCCTGAGTGAGTTCTTACATTAGGTCATAACTTTCTCACAGCACTCTTCAGCAAAATAGACACAGCAGGAAACGGCATGAGTGTGTAAAGGAAAATAATTCAGTATCCAGTACTTTTTTTTTTTTAAGTCTAACTTTACAAGGTAGAAGGGTTTCAAAACATGTGCTTAAATTATTTTACACAAACTTGCAAGTTGCAACTTTTTCATATTAACAGAAAATAATTAAATTGTAGCTCCTATACTTAGTGGTTGACACCCGAAATAAAGTCAGAGTTCTAAATGCTGTGCTTTTTTTAATCAGCTTGCAGAGTGTGACCACAGTTACAAATCACAAACCCAAAACCAGCTCAGAAGAAAGTGAAATAGTTAGTGTTCAAGAACAAGGAGATATTATTTCTTCATTTGAATTAGCAGCACAGTCTTCAAAAGGAAACCAGGCAACAGCAGGTATGGAAAAGAGTTTGACTGAAGCACAACTTATACAATACACATGTAAAACTTTATTTCATTTTGATCATGTCTTTTGATGCTCTGAAACCCTTGTGCATTGAAAGTGCTGAGCTAGTCTAGATGTCAAGCATATGATTTTATAATGTAGAGAAAAAGTTTCCCAGCAGACTACAGAAATTCCATTTTTCTGAGGTTTTAATACAGATTTTATGGTTGCGTTTAATTCAGAGAATTAAATAACTATTGCCAGAAATTGAGTCATACTGTACTTGTTGGTTGGAGCAAATCCTTCCCTATTAATCTTGTAGAACAGCATCTCAATCCTGGATACGTATAGATTATTTACCCTTACCTCCTTGCTAATGGATGGCCTCAAGTATGCCCAAGATTGAGGAATGCTTGAGAGTTTCCAATATATCTAGTAGATTTTGAACAAGCAAGTATAAGACCCCAGTTTGGTCATGTTTTCAGGAGTAGGAAAAGATGAAGAAACAGAAAACACTAGATGACTGGTAAAATTACCGGTAGTGTACTATGTTGCAAGAGGGAGAATTCTAGAGTAAAGAAAATTGTTTGCAAAGGAAAAAAGAGGAGAATGTGTAAGGGAGGAGGAAGGAAGGAGATAGAATTTAAGACATTATTAGGATATTTGGTGATGGGAATGGTTAAGTAAGCCAAATGGTTCAATTTATGGATATAAAAGGTGACCTGGACCTTTGTAGTGCAGTCAGCAGTCCTGTCAGTGACTTGATAATCAAAACCAGAACTTGTAAATATATTTTATAGTGCTCAGCAGAATAAAAAATGCTTAGTTAATTTGAGCTGAGATATAAAGGTAGGTCTGGGAGTATGCAGACTAGTTACATTTTACTTCTTTTTTTTTCCTCTGTCTTTGCAGCATAAATAACATATAAGCATTCATGTGTCTGTTGTTTGTCCCTTAGCTGTTCTGCTAGTCACTTACAGGCCTGAGTAATGATCTTTCTTGAAAACAGCTATGCTGTCCCCTGAACTTGTGCTCATTGTGCTGATCAGATTTTACATTTTTACTTATGTAACTTTCATTTGGTTCTGCTTATACTTATTATGGCTTGAAATTGTGATTTTCAAGCTTATATTTATTATGGCTTGAAATCATGCCTTTTGTAACTTGTATTCTTATTTATCTTGCTGTATGACTCGCAGTGAAAAGTTTGCCTTCTTCACCAGAATCGTCATTGTCACCAGCTCCATCTACACAGACTCAGCTCACAGAAGGATCCCATTTCATGTGTGTATAGTTACAGAGAAGTACGTCTTTTTTTCCCCACCCCTCCTGCCATTTTCCTAATGTTTTTTCTAAGTATATGTATTCGAGTTATTTTTCTGAGAAACATCTGTAGCCAATACTTGGCGTCCAAGTGAATCTTGATGCTTCAGTTGTGGTAACAGGCAACTAAAGCTAGATCTCTCAGTGATGCATCGGAGGGAATGGTCTAATGGCCCAAAGAGTTTATGGCTTAAGACATAGATGACTAAGGCATGACAAAGAGGAAGGGAAAAAATGAGGGTGGAAGAAATGTGACAATTACAAAACTTTTTTTCCATTCTGTAGAAATAGCCCTACACAGCTTCTATTCCCTTGTCATTGTAGGTGATTTCTTCTAAGAATCAAATTAGAAAGTATGAATTAGGCTAGATTTACGTGTTCCTACCTGTAGCGTTACCTACTTAATGAATGGAAATGGAAATACAAGTAAGCATATTTGTTTATACAAGGGCTTAAAGAAATTAATAGGATACCAATGTGAATGCTTCAGGACTGTACCAGCATTTAAATCAATCCACAGTTCTTTGTTATCAAGGAAGTACCTGTTTAAATAAGCTTTCTATTAAAACAATTACATTTGTTTCAATAGTAATGTTAAATGCCATAGCTAATGTAACTTAAGAAAACTTTAAATTCAAGATGTTTTCAAATTGTTTAGCATGAGGAGATCTGAAAATGCCTGTTTTGCTTTGTTTTCTTGTTTACTGTCCCAATCTGTATTGCTAAGCTTTCATCTCAGCAAAAGTAGACTTTTTCATTGCGGACACCCCCTTTCTTCTATGAACTATGGCCAGGAAACTATTTATATTTTTCAAAAAATAAAAGGAAATTATTTTCATCTTTTTCTGCTTTTGAGAGAGTGGAAAATGCACTCTTCGCCTTCAGTACTGATACCTATGTTGCTGGCCCCTGATGGATGTGGTCTGTCATGATTAGATTTAGCTTGGACTTTTGTACTTTTATTCAAAAGTTTTATTACAGAACTATTTAAAGAAGATAAGTAGGACTGTTCAGTTTTTGTGGAAATACTGATTTGTGTTAATGCTTTTCAGTTTCACTGGATAAATACACATGCATTTATCATGCATCTTCTTTTTAAATAGGACAAACATTACCCCATCAACTCAGTTCAGGTCAGCAGTGAAACTGAAACTGCGCTGCAGAATTCTGTCCATAGCCACAGCACACCTCTCTGGAGAGTGGAAGCAACCTATAACCTTGACAGAAATTTTTTACCAATTGCATTAAGTTGCTTTCAGCTCTTGTCATCAGCTCCAATAATCAGATCAACAAATTTATTTTCTTTAAGTGTTTACATTAAATGTGAGATTAGCAGAAGTGAAGCACTTATAGTTGTAACTTAATGCCCAAGCCTTGACATCCCACAGCGTGGTGTATCCTCATAGGTAATACTGTAGCTGCAACATTTCCATGTTAATTACCATTCTACAAAAAAGCCTTAACTGCTTATGACAGAACAGTGCGTCTGGGATGGCACTTGCAAAACTAATGCTCTGGTTACACGTGCCTCGCTATAGTGAAGCAAGGGTTCCATAACTTAAAATACACACCTTTTGGCTGTTAGTATTTTAATTAGGTTGGAAAAAGTATTCAACTCTGTGCATATACATTCCACATTTCTTTGCTGCCCTTGATGCAGGGGGCATCAAAGTTGTTTCCTTGGGGCTCCAAAACAAATTCATGCTATGAGCAGGGCCCAGTATATGTAGGAGATGTATGAAGCATATTCTGCTTGGCTGCAGTATTTACTGCCCCTTACCTTCCAGGGCTGTCGTGTCAGTATTCCTGTGCTTTGCACTTTGCTGAAAGATAGGTCTCTGAATGTGCGAGAACTCAGTGTCTCTCAGATGCCAGAAATCCTTTGCAGCAAGCACAACTTCAGAGCTGTGGGATCAGCCCTGTTCACATGCAACCAAAGTTTTCAGGCAGCATCTGGAAAATGTATGGTAGATTTCAGGCAATAATGAGGTAATACCTATATTTGGCTTTTACAGTCAATTAGTAAAATGATACTCTTAGCACGATGCCAGGGGAATTTGGCATAGGAAATCGGTGGTACAGGATATTGTAGGACTAAGGAAAAACCTGTTAACACGAAGCTACTTTCTTTGAGATATCTCTTGCTTTGCAGGGATGAATCTGGATGTATACCACTAGTGTTGATACGTTTTAGGCATTACATTCACACTGGGTAATGGAGGGATAGTGAAATTTTATACAGCACTTGCATTCAAAGTTCAGAAACATTTTTACTAATGAACTGTTAAAAGCTATTTATAGAAGTCCTTTCAGCAATTACCAAAATACAGCAAGCTCTGGGTGGAATACGTGAACTTCAGAACACCTGACAGCTATGCTGCCACTATGGTGTAGCAACCAAATAATACCGCATCCCTGTTCAAACTGTGCCTGTCATAGGGTCTTTGCTATTATTACAGGTTTTATATGAAAAACATTTGGAGATGGCCATGTACAACAGGATAAAACTCTCAGAATAAGAAGACTTTCATACAAAGTTGTATAAATTTTTAAAAAGCTTGCCTTTGCTTCTTGCTGTCAAAGTATGTGGACAGCAGTATTATTCATCAGGAAAACTGATTTTGGAGAAAAATGTTTTTCTAAGATACTTTATTATGTTCTACACCATTGATAACAACTGCTAGGATGAGTTTAGAAATTCCTTGCTGTGTTTGATTCCAGGAGTTTCTTTATACAGTATTCTGTTGTTGCTGAAATAGAGTAACTTAATCTATGTCTGTCTTTCAGCACTAATGGCTTCTGTTGAAACAATTCATGCCTGAGATGTATGGACCTGTCCTATGAAAATATGAGAAGATATTGTACAGTATATTTTAAATCTATGAAATTCATAGTTCTGATGCTTTTGGCCACAGAGCATCATTTTATCACTTCCTGGAAATGTTTATTCCAAGAGAGCTTTAAATGGCCCACATGTACACTCAACAACCCTCAGATTGTTCTCCCGATACCAGCTTGCTGCTATGATTTCTGTGCACATAAAATAAAGGCTCTTTTTAATGTGCAGCCTACAGTCAAAACTTTATTTGATATTCTTCAGAATTTAATGTTCTTTTAATTATGGATCATATAAGTTTACTTCTTTGCTTCTTTTAGATGCATAACTCGGTTAATTTTACATATCACCACTAAACCTTGTTTTACACTTTTTAGACATTAAAGTTTATTGTTTTAACATTTTATTTGTAAAACTTATATATATATATACATATAGATATATTTAAAATGTGCCATTTTTATTATTGCTTAGTAAAGTATGTCCTGTTTCTGCTGTAATTATTTCTTGGTCAGGTTGCAATGTCAGCAGTTACTGCCACACTTCTGTCAACATATACGTTAAAGTTAGTGGTCACTTTTTCTTAAATAAAATGGAGTGTAGGTATTTTGAGGTACTGAGCTTTTCCTTCGTTGGGTTAGGGTGTGTACAGCAATAAGCAGGTTCTCAATCCGGTACTTAGTTTGTGTACAAATGTAAGTATGTTCATTGTGTATATATTATACAATGAGCAGATACGATGTAAGTATAAGAAGCCACTTATTGTTGTTCAAATACAAATGTTCATATCCCATTTCTTTTATATCATATTAAATAAATGTTGATGTTCTTAAGGACTTGTATGGTTAGTATTTCTTCCAGCAAACAGATGTCACACTGTGTTCCACCTTTTGATGTGGAGAATGCAACAATTCTTATCTCATTGGCAACATCACCTGTCAACCAGAGTAGCAGTGACAGACTCTTAAGAGATTCCAGTCTTCCTCTACAGGAAAGAATAAGGCTGCAGCACAGAACAAAAAGACAACCTGAGACTGAGACACAAGAAATACAGGTTCAGCTCCTGACTCTCCCAGACTTTTATCATCATGTTGGAATAATCACTTAGTCATTCTGTGCTTCCATTCCCCTACTGTTTACTTGAGAGGTAATTGTCTTACTGTAGTGTGGTGAGTAGTAATTCAATATTTGCAAATGTTGAAGGCCACATTCAGTGGGGTTAAGGAGAGAAGTATGATGATTCTTTGAGGCTTTGACATCTGCAAAGCAAGTTCCAGAGACTGAAATAAAACCTGAAATAATTTGTCAAGTGTCATCATACTACAGATGTTACTAGCTTCACTCTTCTGTCTTACACAGCTGTCTATATTTGCCAGAGACAAAAGAGGTTTAGAAAAGAATGACAAAAAAGGAAAGGATTTAAGGGAAAGCTTTTGAATCTAGGATGTAAAGTGAAGAAATCATTTAAAGGTTCAGGCAACTGCTGTGTGCTTCGATGCATGTGTGTGCCATAAGTGGTAAGGCAAGTTTCATAAGAGAACTGCCAGCTCCTGTTGTGCTTTTTTATCATACTAATCATATCCTGTTCAAGTTAATATTGCTGTACTAGAGACTATATAATTTGTTGTGCTTTTCCATAGAGGAGTGCCTGAGATCGACACACAGTTTGAAATTAACTCTTTATCGTTGCCCCCCTAAGTTGGAGGTTGTGTTTGTTGCAGTCTTCTGCCACTCCCAGCTCCGCTGCCAGTTCTTCCTGGGGCGCTTTGCCGCAAAGGCACAGAGTAGGCCTTCTGTCCACCTGTCATTTTGCCATTTTCTTTGAGAAGTGAAGAAATAGGAGGCAGAATTTAGCAGCAGAGCTTGGACGGTCATAGGGAAAGAGATGGGTGAAGGAAAGAAGGGTCATGATGCAGGCAGAGAGCATCCAGCTGAAAGTTTGACCAAATAGCCTTTCCTCTTTTTTTTGAACAGCAGCCCCAAATTAGTGCATCCTTCCATCCAAAACATAGAGTGAACAAGAGGAACATGATTTTTATTGCTCGACCAGCTGAGGTTTAAGTTCAGTGGCATCACTGAAACACCTCCGGCAAAGCAAATACAACACACCCTGTTCTCTCCCTAACCCCTTGTTCAGCTGTCAAGCTTTGCAATCTCTCTCTGTCCTTGCTGCCAAGAAAAGAGTTGCAACCAATAAAGCAAAGAATGACTAAGTGGTTTTTGGACATTTTTAGATCTTGTGTGTGTTTAAATAAGTTGTCAGTTCAGTATATCTGCAAAGTACATTCAATTTATAGTGAAGTTGGGGGAGGGTGGAAGAGTTAGCAAGTTTTTGCTGGTGTAACTATTGGCAAAGACAGAAAACGTAAATGATGCAGAATGTAGTAATGCTCATAGGCTATAATTTCACTTCCTGTGGGCATTTGCAGCAAAAACTTGCTGTTTCATTGGGTGCTCTATTTTTTTGTGTCTTATGGAAAAAAATGTATGGCTTTGTGTTATCACAGAGCATCTACCGTCTCTTACCTCATCAGAATAATTCATCCCAGTGATCATACTCCTGAGATATAAAAATATCAGAAAAACTGATATTATCAGCCTTCAAGCATCTATTTTAAGTTTGTATCTAGGATATTTTTATATTTCTGACTGATTGCTTTATTGGCTATTGCACTGACACTTGTATATATGGAACATGTGCTTTTTTTCAAAAGCAAGAGTCCTTGGGAATAATGCAACACATTCTCTACAGATGTTCATGCTTTTCAAAACCAATTACATCTATTTTTGTCTTTTGTTCACCATTTGCATTGTTCCAAGACTACTAGAGAATGTGATTCTTTTAAGTCCCTTAATAAAGTGACATTACTCAAAAAGTTATAGTTGGTGTCTTGGCAGTTTTTGTATGTCGTGGACTGGCTCAAAGTGAAAGACCTCACCAGGCAGTGGAAACCCAAACCTTGTTTATATTATTACTGAGGGGTAAAAAGTAGTCTTCAGTTAATATGTCCTCATAAATATCTCTGTCATAAAATGAATCCAATAAAGTTCTGTTTTAAGGAAAACAGAAAAATTTTAAACCATTCATTTCTATCTAAATCACTTTAATTGAAAGTCTGGGAAAGAATTATTACCCACCCTATTGGATCCACTAGGTATAGTAACCAGCAGTACATAAATGAAAAATGTTAATAGATTACACTGTTAGTAATAGTAAATTCTCTAGTACTTGGACTAGGGGCTTAAGGTATATACTGGTTGAATAAAACAGCAGAGTGGAAGATCTTTAATCAGTGGTAGTGCTGGATAACTCGTACTCCAAGCTTTTCATTGTATTGTAACAGTAAGGCGGTTTGTGTTTTTCTTTTACAATAAAACAAACCCTAAACAGTACTCATTCAGATCTCAGAAGTGGGTCATCATGTCTGTTCTTTTTTGTCCCCACGATCCTGGATTTCACTATACTTATTTTCTTAAGTTATTCTAGGGTAGTTTGGTATTATTTCAGTTTGAATCCTCAGTTAAAATGTTATTTCCATCCTTTGGAAAGCTGACATTTAAATGGCCAAGGAACAAATTGCCTATACCTGGTATTAATAATATGTCTGAAACAACTTAATTTAACTTTTTTAAGGATGCACTTGAAGATAACAAAGCAACATCTGGCCTTTATTTCTTCTGAAGAACATGATATATTCTTGCTGTTATATCCTTGGAGCTATTTAGCTTGTCCATATGGGAACACTGAAGAAGCTGCTACAAAATAAAATGGAATATACTGGTGGCTGAAAGCAAACATCTGGCCCAAAATGAAGGCTAAAAGCAGCTGGTTTATAAACTTGACATGCACAACTTGTAACCCAGCTGTTCCAGATGTGTCAGTGTTCAAGTGTTACTTGCGGAATGAAGTTTTTTTGGCTTTTTTTGGTGATATTTCTTCATTCTGTCGTATGCCAAATAAGATGTTTTAAGGTCTGTCTAAATATTTTCTAGCTGCTTTTGTGAAACTGCAAGCAACTCTTAGTTGTAGCTATGGGTAAGTAACATCACCACAGCAGTTGCTAATTGGCTCATGTGGCAGCCTTGCTATGGATGTGTTTAAGAACACGTATTTAGGCTGGGTTAGGTGCTGTCTGGAATAAAAGAAAAAGCTGTAGGCAAATGGTGCTGTTTCCAATGGACTGCTGTAGAGTGTATCAGGACAAAAACAGATGTGATCTCATTAACTTTTTTATTGCTGAAACCAAACCTAAAATCAGGAATTAATTTTTTGTCAAATTCTATCCAGATCCCTGTTCTATGGAACAGGAATACTTCAAAGAATTTCAGACTAAAAATGGAAACAGCTTCTTCCTCTTTGGAAGGTGAAATGAGTACTGTAAAAAAAAAAAAAAAAAAAAAAAGACCCCACAGATTTAACTTTATACTTAGAAGAAGGAAGATTTACATATGGCCTAGAGATTTGGCCAATGAAAACTTGCAGAAAAATACCTGATCCTCATCCGTAGTTTTCCTGAATCACAGTGAAGAGCCTAGCACTGTCCAGGACTCTCTTCCACAACTTTAAATCCACTCCAGCCCAATGTGTAAAATATTCTACATTCCTTGTATGAAGGAAAAAATGCCTTATCCATACAACAGCTTTCTGTCCCTACATGAGCAGCTGAATCCAGGCCACCAGTTTCATGCTTGAAATCGCTAAAAAACTGCAGGTGCTTAGTGTCTTAAAAGATCAAGTTCAAAGCATATCATGTGAGACACCCAACATTTCTAGGTAACTTGCATACGAATCTCTAGAAATCAAATAATTAGGAGATACAAAAAATATGAGTTTATTTGAGAAAATTGTCATTAATTTACAAGAATACCTTTCAAAGCAATAGAAAAAAAAGCTGCAAAATTCAGCTACTCTTCACTAATAAAAATCACCTCTTCACAATATAAATTTTTGCTGAGCCTTGACACTGATTACATGTGTAGTTGACTGCTCTGTATTGTGCAACTTTCTTCTTGGTAAAATCCCAAGTCAGCAAGAATGTGGAGGCTGTTTCAGATGTTTTAGCTTTAAAGATGAATGATTTTTTTTTAATATATTTTCATGCTCATCCACCAGTCTTGGAAACAGCCGTTAGTGACTATTGCATTTATTGTTTTCATACACTGGAATGGTCATATCTAGATAGAAAGAAAAAAGATAACTGAACTTCTTGATTCATCTTTTCTGATGTTTGTGACCACTGTTATTTCATGTTTGATTTCTGGCTGCCTGGAGACTGTCTCAGAGAGTTTATACATGCAAGGGCTGGTATTGGACAGAAGCCAGCTTCTGTATGAGTGAGAACTAGCCAAAGGTGTCATTTCATGAGCTAGAAGATTGCCTGGAAACCTGGGATTGTTTGATCTAAAGCACCTTTGGATAACATTTTGGTCTGTTTTCTTAGCCTATGCCAACACGCCTATAATATTTTGTAACTACTGTTTCTAGTATATTGTGCCTAATAAATATTTTTAATAAAGAGAAAGTGCCTTGATAATGTGGGAGATCCTGGCTGCTATTTAGAAGGTAGTAGTTACTAAAGAACCAGCCTCTCAACCATTTTATTTTTAAAAAAATATTTCATTATCTGAAAGCTATTCCATTCTGTGTGATCAGCTAAATATAACCTAGCTTAGCTCCTCTTCATTTCCATTGTCCAGAATTTAGGACAAGAAAGAACAGAGATCATGACATTTTGATCATTTTTGCCTCATTAAAATCTTGGGGACCCCAAGGAGCACAGTTTGGTCATGTTTGTAAAAGGTAAACTCTAAAGCCTTTGCTTTGAGCCATGCCTGTTTCAGAGAAGTGCTCTGCAGGAACTACCATACATCTTTCCCTGTCTGTCTGGTTCCAAGCTAGAGTGCTTCAGTTATTTCACCTTTGAACAGAATCCCTAACTTTTACAACATTTTCAGGCAATTAATCATAGGCAGTCTGTGAAGTTGAAGATCTCTTTGCAGCTGATGGCTCTAAACCATTGGGAGGATGACTGTATACAGGAGTGAGTCCCAGTTAAAGCCTAAGCACTCCAGACTTCCTAGGCAATTCCCAAACCCCCAGATGCTGTAACTGCATCTTTGTCTGAATGCAGCAAACCAGATTTCTATTCAGTTGATCAGATGGCCTCCTCCAGCAACTGCTGAGGAGCTGTTGACTTTAAGGATGCCCGGCAAACTGGATTTGTGTTTTGAAAAGTGCTGCTAGCGATCAATATTGCTGCAATAGGAGGCTTTCCCTCCCACAGCCCTCCCTTTTTCCTGCAGCTATCAGTAGGCAGAGACTCACTGGCTTGTGCTGCAAAAAGAGTGTTATAACCTGTTGGCCTTGATGCAAAAGCAAGCAATCTAAGCTTCCCACCAGTATCTGCGCTGGGAAGATAAGTTGTGTTAACTGGGGAAGCAGAAGATGAAGGGCATGTACATTATCAGTCCAAGTTCAAGTTTTGAGAAGGACCCCAAAAGAAAAAAGTTAGCCTCATTGCAGCTGCTGCTGCCAGTTTTCCACTTTAGCTTTCCTCTTTTTTCCTCTCTGCCTGTGCTTTTGTCCTCACAGCGTGGTTGCCATTGTATAGTAGTTTTTAGGAATGAAAGCAAATGATTGCTGATGGGTGACATGATAGGGCTTTAAATGGGAATGCAGATTGGTTCCAATACCAAGCAATATAGTAACGCGGACAAAGCAAGTGGCGGCAGCACAATAGGCTTAGGATGATTGCCATAACCATAAGTGACTGACAAAAGAAACTGTGATATACAAATACCAATATGTGTTTTAAAAAAACCTCTGATATTAAAACGTCCAGAACTGTCAAAGATCTTGCAGTCTGGGAAACTGTGTAACTTGCAAGCTGTCCAGATGCTGCACAAAGTGCAGCTGACCAGTCGGTCATCTTAGTAATATTTAGTATCCCATTCTCCTCTGATTTTCTGGGAATCTGGGTGCTGAGCACGTGCAGGAAATCAGGGATTACAAACTTGTCTGAACTTTTCATTGCCAGATATTGACATGCGGATGCAGCAGCCTGTATGTAAATGATGTTATCTGAGCTGTTTTATGCATGTGTTTCCAGGATAAGAAAGGAGATTATTTCATTGTGTGAACTAATTACCTGTGAAGAAAAAAATTAGAGCCTTTTTAATGTTAATGCCAGGCTGTATTTTTATTAACCTTCACACTCAGTGATCCAGTGTTGTATGTTGTGTACTTTCAAATATTAAGGACTTGATCCTTTAACCTAAATGAAAGAAGTTCTTGATGTGACTTTGCATAAACAGGTTTCTTTGCAAGGTTGTAGCCGCATCTCAGAGCCTTCCTTTGCCCATAAAATGAGGTTGCTTCACCAACCATAAATACAAAGTGACTTTTGAGTGTCATGGTATTGTTGCTTAATCATGCACAGCAACAATTAAAGATAACAACTACGCAATCATATTAAACTGGAACTACAGAACAAATTACTGCAAAACAGAGAAAATATGTTCTTGGCCTAATCAGGAGTTGCATACAACCAGAGCAACAGAGTTCATGTTCATACAGCAGACCTAGGCCCAAATGGGAACAGCCCTTTTGGCTTTGGGTGGGCAGCTTGTATGATTAAAAGTTAAACATGCTCATACTGCAGACATTATGATACGAGAGAGTTTGTGCCAGAGTCTGATCTCTTGTGGTTACTACATGTCAGCCGAAATTCACCATGTTGCTTATTAATACTATAATTAGATAAGGGAGGAGGGGAGTAAGTCTCAAACATTTCATGGTTTAATATTTGTATAGCTTTTAAACCAAGGTTTATTTTGTCATGCTTTGTTAAGCATGATATGAACTGGGTTGTTGAGGTTTGCATATATATTTTACTATAGAGCATAAACTGATTATAATCTTGCATGTAACGGCAATGAATATACAGGTAACATGTCAAAGGAAGTTACCACAGTACTGTGCAGATGGTGGACTGAGATCACCTAGTGCAACAAAAGAAAATCCCAAAATCTGACTGTCTTAGTATGAAGAAGACCTCCAAAATGTGTACTAGTATAACAAAACTGAAAGACAAGTGGTTAACGGGCATTGGTCCAGCACTTAAATTATGTGAAAATAATCAAGTATGGTAGGGGAATTTTTTTTTTTTTTGTAAAGTCTCATTTTAAACTGGCTGCTTTGCTACCTCTTTACACAGAACTTGTGGTTGTGAAACTGGGAAGTGAACATGGCTGAGGAACATTTGTGTAAGATCAGGTCCTCAAGGGAACAAGGAGCACAGAAACCATGGCGTGAAGTGGTGCCAAAGAATTTTTCTTGGAAGAAACAAGGCAGAAGTAGGTCATCTCTCTCTACAGAGCTGATACCTTAAAACTTTTTAGTGCCTGAGTTACACTTCTATAATACATGCCTCTTTGTTGTACCTCTCGTGCACTAGCACAACCTAAATAAATCATTTTCTAAACTTAGAGTCCCCAGTTCTATGTGAAGACATGTAGGCATGAATTGTAAGACACACCACATTTAAAATTTGATCATCTTCATTTTGCCATAAAGTGTTATAACAAAAATGTTTCCTATATTTTCCAGGCTTTAAATAGCTGAATCCACTTTTCACCAAGATGAAACAAATATTTAGCATTGCCAAACCCAGATAGAAATTCAATCATAAAGGTGATGGTTCTGATAAATTATCTAGTTAAATGTAATATAAAGACAAAATGCTGGCATTTGTCCTGAAAGTAGGCCTCTGTAGCAACAGCTTGATAAGAATTTGTAGTGCCACATTTTCCTACTATATTTTAAGTAGTATAGTAGGTTGTTTTGGGGAGGTGCCTTGGAAAAGTACTGGACAGCATCTGTTCCTTGAATACAGTTTAAACGTGTCACTAGGCGAAAATCATTAAGCACATAATGAATGTTCATCTTCACTGAAAAAAAGGAGTTTTAAAAGACTGAATAGTATCAAAAGTGTTATGTGATTAAACACTAGACCTACGTCTACTGAGAACATTCCGTGTGTATGTGTAGCAACAGCTTTCACTGGAAGGCTTCAAAGGCAGACAGCTATACCTCAGAGCAATCCTGGGAAAGAGACTCTACTATGCACATCCTAACCAGAGTTAAATTGCTGCATAACAAACTGATAAAATAGTTTGCCCACTCCTGTACGGTCAGTTGCTTTGGAGAGTCTGTGAGCAACTGAGCTGGGAATAGACTTCAGGAGTGGGGAATCACTGCTTGGCCTATTAGGAGACATGCAGCGCGTCTGTAGGGCATGTCATTGGGGCATTAAGCTAATTTAATATTTAGGTCTCCCAATTCTGACATGTATTCCAGGCTTCCTGAGAGAGGGACTCTCTGATCTATTTAAATTCTGAATTATGGAAGGGTCATAGTGCAACTTAGACTCTGCTGTGTGATACGTGCTGAGTCCCCACATCGTGGCAGCCATCCTCCATAGGCCAGCAATATCAGGATTTGCTACGAGTTCCTCAAAACTCCTTAGTTCCCCAGCTCTCAGACAAGTTTCAGACAAGGCTTGTAGAGTTCACCAGAGACCACACATCTCTGATCATTTAATTTGTAATAAAGGTGGCTATTGAAAGACTGCGTGTAAAACACTCAATCTGTTTCCATTCCATTAGTGATAATCAATCACCAGGAGCATAATGCAAGTTTCCAAATGTTCATGTTTATATTTCCCAGTGCTTCAAATAAACATCGGTCAACATGGGCATAGTCAAAAAAATCTTACTTTCTCCTTCAGTGTTTAAATTATGAGGATCTCAGCCATGGAGCAACCGTTTTCAATCATTTCGGTAAAATAGAAGCTTCACTGTGAATGAAATAGTCTCATAGGTCCCCCAAAACTGGTGCTTGTGGTGATTACAGTGGGGCAGTTGGCATGTATGGCACATTGCAGCGTGAAAGACGATGCATTTACTTGGAATGGAATGGCCAGAGTTGACCAGATAAGATCTCACTGTTGTCAAAAGTATGACCCCAAGCAGCTGATCCTGCCACAGAAATCCTCTCAGCCTCTTGCCTCAAAGCTGCCATGCAAACATCGCAGCATACAGATGTGCTGGCCCGTAACATTGAGATAATAGGAGTGGCAGTTGTTACATTGGAGTTGGATTGCAGAACGTGCTGATATTTGTACAGGTTTTCTACAGATTACTGCTGCCTTCTACATGGCATTTTTGTTGCCAGGGAGGGGCAAAAGGAAGTACAGGAAGGCTAGGTGCTGCTCCTGTTAAAGCAGATAGATGAACAGAAGGTGTGTAGTGGGGTATTGAAGGGGAAAATCCATTTTTGCCAGATTGCAACTGTATTCTAGTTTCAGAGGGCAGGAGTGGGCAAGTTTGCAGAGTAAAACCGGGGAGATTTGACAAGCTGGCATTCCCCTGGCTCTGTTGTCAGCATGCAGACAGGCAGCGCAGTTCCTTTGGCACAGAATTGCTGCAGTGAGCTGATGAAGATCTTTTCAGTCCCTGGGCTTCCCAGTGCTGTCATGACAACAGCTACTTTCTCAGTCCTGCTGAAACCCCTTTTCACATTCAGTGAATGCCACGCACAGAAAAGTAGGTTGTTCTCATCAAACTCTCTCTCTCTCTCTCTCAGATTTGATTGATTGAGAATAGGGAGCAACACTGTACTTCTACAGACTTGGCTGATTTTCCATGAACATGACAAATCCTTGACCTTATAGGAAAGGTTTGAAGAGTTGTGAACAGGAAACATTGTTTTAATAGCTCAGAGGACATGTACACTATCTGTAATAAATATTTGTTGTTAGTGGCAAATGACAATAAAGTCATCCTGCTGGTTTTGTAATTGTTAAATTAGTTTCAATGATTTTGATTCTGACTTCTGCTGCTCAGTGAATACCAGAACAGTGGAAAGGCTAGTTTTTGGATGCAAATCTGAACTTTTCTGAAATTCAGGTGTTTGCTTGTGCTCAAGCCTACCAAATAATAATTTCTATTATAATACACTAATGCTGTGTATCTCTAGCTGTGTGATAAAACATTCCATAGCCTGATTTTTTCTTGTAACATAAGCAGAGCAGTGAGAAGAGGAATTGTCCAGCTGTTAAAGTTTTGGAAAATCTGGACTTTGACACCTTCTCCATGACAGTATCTTGCCTGAGGCTGAGCAGACTGTGTGATAAATGCCTCTCCTAAGGATAACCTTTCTCCCTTAACTCTCTAGCATGCCAAAATCTGGCTGTCATGGAGAAAAATGTAATCTTATCTGCTCATCACTTTTAATCTCACAGGATTTAGCAGGACCCTAAATTTGTCATACACGCTGTCCTGGGAATTCTGAATGCAGTCCTTAGTCTTTCAGGCTGCATCTAAGCCTGCCTGCAGGGACCTACTGCTTGGTCCCAGTCACGCAGCTCAGCTCAGCTTCTGTGGCTCCTGACCAGGCCTCCCTTCCCATCTCTAGAAATCATGGTGCAAGGCATGACTGGTGTGAACATGGTTTTCATCCCCATGTGAAGCTGGGGCAAAGCCAGGGCATATGGTTGTATCTAGGAACCCAGAAAAAATACTTACCTGGCTTTGTAGATTTGACGATGCCTGTGTCTTTGTGTAATGTGGGATTAATACCTCAACTTTACAGAATCACAGAATAGTTGAGCTTGGAAGGCACTTCTGGAGATCATTGAGTGCAACCCTCCTGCTCAAAGTAGCGTTAGCTAGAACAGGCTCTTCAGGACCATGTCCAGGTGTATTTTGAATATCTTCAGGGATAGCAATGCCAAAGACTCTCTCGGCAACTTCTACTGCTTGACAGCCCTCACTGTGAAAGCGTTTTTTCTTATGTTTAAATTTAATTTTATGTTTTTCAGTTTGCAGCTATTGCCTCTTGCCTCTTCACCAGATACCACTGAGAAGAGTCTGGCTCTACCTTCTTTACTTCCCTCCTCAGATATTTATACACCTTGATAAGATCCCCCTGAGCCTTCACTTCTCTAGGCTAAACAGTCCCAGCTCTCTCAGCCTCTGCTCATCTTACATGCTCTGCTCCCTTAATTATGTTCAGGGCTCCTTGGTGGGCCCACCACAGCATGTTCTGGGAAGCTGAGAACTGTGGTTGGAAGGACATGTGTTCACAAGAGCTTGATCTTGGAAAGACAAGAGATTCTTTCAATAAAAAAAAAAGAAGGGGGGGGGGGAAGCACACATTATAACTAGATTTCTGCAAGGGAATTTTCATTTAAATTTCATGAAATATTAATTTTAAAATAATTTAAGACTGTTCTATAAAAAACTCATTATGACCACAAATTGAAGAAGGGGAGTTTTAAAGTAATCCTAAAAGAACGTGGAAAAGCTGCTGTAAACTTGTACTCTTTCCAAGCTGTGATTTGTATTTAATTAGCATTCAATTCATTATACATTTCTGTTTGGTTATAATGGTTACACACCGGTTTTGCAACATGCAAGATCTTGATTACTTTTATGGGTTTGAAAAGAAACTCCATGTGTGCAAAGGAATAATCTGCTCTCGACTTCAAATCTACATTTTTAGAAAAAACTGCTGGGATTTACTGCCTAGCATGCTTGTGCAGAATTGCCCCCTCTGTTGGGATGACCTCCCGCTGATTTGAATGTAATGCTCTGTAGTAACTGACCTGCAGAAAATAAATGGATATACTGGTGGCGACCCTGTATTTGTGGTCGGGTGCTCACCTTCATTTAAAGCTGGAATCCAGCTCTGTTTTGCATAAGAATGTAGAAAACATGCAATCCCCAAATTAACAGCATGTAAAGACTCTTTAATCTGGGAGTAAATATGTTAATTATCTTTGGTTAAAACGAATATAAATTGCATCCTTTAAGAATGTTGCTTCTTCTGAGACTTAATGAATTTTGGCTGTCTTTTATTGAAGAAGAGCAAACTGACAAATAAAAAATGTACACAAGGAGGTATAGGATACTTTGGGAGAAAAAAAAAGTCTCTGATAATTTATATATTTTTTGAATCAAAATATAAAAATATTGACAATATTAACAACAGAGAAAAGAAATTCTATTTGCTTGTACAATACTACATATATTATTGCTTTACCTGTTCAAATGATGTACTGCATCAGCTATTAAAATTTTCCAATGTGGCATTTGGAAAACTTTCTGAATAGTTTCAAAGAAAAGCACAACACATTTTACGCATATACTTATGCAAATCCCTGGAACTCATAAAAATTTGGAGACGTGGGATAATAGGATTAATACTCAGATATATCAGTGCAGAAGTATTGCAAGTAGCTTTTGCTTTTGAAACAAATTCTGAGTTGGTTCTCACTGGTATCTACAATAACTAATAGCTTATCATAGCTAAATAGTTTGTTTGAAATTCTGTGCTTATGTTTCAGTTTTTGCAACAAGCTGTAAAGCACATAAATGAACCATATTATGAGGCCTTCTAATGCCTTGAACTCAAAGTTTTATATCTTTCACTTACAGGAAATCTTCATGCTTTCTTGTTTTGTTTTTTGTGTTTTCCTTCAATACCATTTGACAGCAAATTTAACACCAATTTGCGTGCAGAGGTTTTATGCACTTGTAAGATATCTGATTGCTTTCAATTATATCAGAGAATCTATGGAAAATGGGCTTCCTCTTACTGTTTGTGTTTACAGATGGCTTAACACGAAGATGCCCTCATCTCCACTGGGCTTGCAAGTTGTTACGATAATACAAATGCAAATATAATGAATGTTAGGATGTGCTTTTGGATAAGCTCCAGAATGACAGAATGGCGTTTTCCACTCTTGAACTAACTCCCAGTCCTTTGTGCCACCTTAATAATTTCTTAATTTTTCTGTTCCTTTTTTTCCCTCCCCAGAATGGGCACAGTTACATTTAACTGAGCTCGTTGGAGTTTTTTGAAGTTTCACAACCTAACAGCAACAGAATGTTTTTGGTTTTTTTTTCTTTTCCTAGTAGTTGCCACTGAAAGCAGTTCCTTGCTCGTGGCATGAATTTCAGACAGCTGTGCTGGCACAACAGAAGAGGCAGTGTGTCACCGTGAGAGCTGTAACAAAGCATGGGCAGGGAAGAGGAGGAAGAAGGAGCTGAGCAGTATCCAGAATTCATATTGCTGCAAAGTGTTTTGCAAAGCCAGCGTGCAGCCCAGCTCACCGCCCAGCGGGGAGAGAAGAAGGACCCCATCCCAACATGCACTCCTAGCAGCTTTCCTTTGGTTCACCCAACCTAAGCAAGCCTTGAAGTTTCCTACAGTCATGGTTTCTAAGCAAACAGTACGGGGAAAGATTAAAGGCAGCTTTAAAAAGGAAACAGCGTAGAAGCCGAGTTTAAAGGGAGAATTAGCAGGGTGCTGCAGGAGAGAGTGGGGTCAGGTATTGCAGAATGAGGCAGTTTCAGTCAGGTTTGAAGGGAAGGGTGAGAAACGGGTGCTAAATGCTTACTTAAAAGCAAGGGGAGATTGCAGTCTCTTCCTCCAGACCTTGAATTTGGATGGGGAAAGGGTGGGGCCGAAAGAAGAGAAGGGTGCAGTTTCCAGAGGCTGCTGAGCAGGCAGAATATTGTCAGCAAGGTGAGTCATGACGTTCAGGCAGCAGGAATTTCCTGCAGTGCTTAAGACACACATGCGGAGGCAGGGGCAGGAGAAGGGAGTTCAGTGACCAAGTGTTTTTGTTCTACAGAATTTCCCCTCGTATTCTAACAAGTGCAAGACGGGATGTCACTTTTTTTTTTCTCTCTTTATAGGACTTTTTCATTGTTTTGAAGTTTTCTGCTTACATACATCATAGTATTATGATGCTGATCAATATTAGGAAAAAAACCTCAAAAAACCTGCCTTACATGTACAAAATCTTTTGATGATCTCCACTGTCCTTCAAAAAACCCGCACAAACAACAAAATAGTTGTGAGTCAAGAAAAGAAGAAACTACTTATTTGGAGTGTGCTCATTATTGATTCTGCTGTCAATGTGAATGTCCTGCACCCTGGTGTTCCTGAGGTAAGAGAATAAAATCTTAATTTCTTCTCCCTGCTTTGCTGTGTTTGCAATGTTGTTTGTTCTTGCACTAGTCGGGAATGGTTCTGCTTGGATTCTGCCTCTGAACAAGCTTGTCCTAGTTTATCTACTGACTTTTTTTTATTATTTTGTACTTTGTTGAGAATCTCTTCCAAGTACCAGAAATTAGTATGCCTCAACACAAATATCTCAGCTTTAAAGCATTGACCCTGTTGTAATATGATCATTCCAAGGTAGACCTAGCATACTAGAAGCCCTTTATGTCAACGACAGAGTAACATCCACCCTCAAAGCCCGAGTGGATGTGTAATTTCTTTTTTACAAAGGATTTCCTAACAGTGTGTCTCCTGCTTTGAGCTTTTATCAGACTATTCAAATGCTAGTGATTTAGATGCCTTTGCAAGTTCTAGATACACCTGTTCTCAGATAGATCTCCTCTTACAAGAAGTTTGAAAAGTCAAAAACCGTGGAGAAAAGGGAGATCTACCTTTGGTAAACTGTGTATTTTTGGACAGAGAAAGCTCAGCAACAGAAGACTCAAGTAATCATTACTGCTTGCACTTGATTAGGACTTCATAGCACTCAAGGACCAAGCCTGGATGCAGAATTCTATAGGTTTGAAAAACTGAGAGCAGGCCACCAAGAGATTATCGCGGAGTATTTCTTTGATGACTGCCTGCTGCAGTAGTGACACCTTGTTACTGATCTCTTGCTTAAATGCTAAGTGATTACCATTAGGCAGATTCACACCGTCCTGCCTATTCATTTGTGTCCTGAGGTTTCCTTCCCTGACCCCCTTTGAATACACAAGTTACCTAATGAGCTGGCGTCTCTACTGCTCTACTTAGGAAAGTGGGAGGTCTGAATCACCCTGCTTCCTTTCGGTTCACAACGCAAGGAGCCTTGCGTGCACTCACCGCCTCAAGAAACCCAGAGAGACTTGGAAAGAAAAGAGTACAGTAATGGGCTTGTAAACACACCGTGGAGTGGATTTGGACAATTTACATTAGGTACATGGAAATCTTTGAGAACTTTTCTTCCTTTTTTCTCATATTCTCAGGTTGTGAAAGGTTTCTTTTACCTGGTTTCTCATGACTTGATACCTCTCTAATTCTGTCCCTTGCTACAGCAGAGAACTCAAGAAGGGAATCAATGGGTGGAAGAGACGGAGAAATTACTTTAGCTGCTGCTGTCTTACGACTGAATCAAAGGATGTTGTTTGTTTTTGAAGCCTCACGCTTCGTGTTTGATAAGACTAGCGACAGCAACACCCACTCGGGAGCACCACACCTTCCTAAGGGAAGTATAGCGTGTGTCGCTACCGAGAGAGCGGGGTGAAAGGCAGAAGAGAATGTAGAAGCTCAGGGTTTGGTGACTATTTTGGTGGAGTTAGTAGACCAGCGGTACATGTATTACACAGATTAAACAGCATTACAGCTGTCCTTGTCTTTTTTCTTTTTTTAAAGCATTCTTTCCACTCCCTAGCTGAGGCTGGTTTTTACAAATCTTGAACTATCATCACTTTGGTGGTGTTGTTGTTTTCCAAAGTTCACTTACACTCATCTGCAGATTAAAGACGTAATTGGTTTGTTTTCAAAGATTAATCCAGTGTCATTTCCCTTTGCTCCAATACTGTGTTGCTGTTTCAGCACTGTGGCATTCTGTTTTGATGTTGCTACACCACAGCTTGCTGGTGTTGGTGCTAACAACTATTTTTGTTGATGGGCTGGGAGCCATCTCTAACTATGCTAATACAGGTCTTAGGAGGACCCTTTCCAGATTTTAATGCGATGTGGTTAACTTCTCCTGGAATCTAGGATCTCTGTGGATATGCCAGATATGCTTGCTGTAACTTAATAGTGATGTTCTTCCTATTGAGCAGAAGGCACATTGTCTTTCTGGACTGAGTTGTGGTTCTGTGTTTTGTAGTTTGTTTTTAAACTAAACTACCATCGCTTCATGATTTTTTATAAATGTGGCAAGCTCTGTAAGAGATGAGTAAAGACTGACATATGTAGATATGACATTTAAAATTCATCTGGAATAGCATTTTATGTTTTCAATTACCTTCTTCATCCCTCCAGTAATTTGTGAAACTATCTGATTTCATCTCTGTGTTCAGATTCTACCCACCTTCCTGTTCTGCTGCAAATCCCCATCCTATAAATTTTGCTAATCACTTCCACATGACAGTTTATCAAACACCTTCTTAATGTCCATGTAGGCAAGACTCATCCAAAAGCCTGTCCCATTAGTCTGGCATGATCTACCTTTAGTAAACTTTATCCCATTTTACATTAGTATTAAAATTAATTATCAAAATTTGTTCTGAAGTCTTGGACATAATTGACAGTTGCTCTGTTCAGCTTTCACCTTTCCCCTTCTACACATACACAGCTATTTTTCTTCCACAATTCCCAACTCAACAAATTTACTAACCCCATGCCTACAGAAGCAAATCTAGTTTTGTGAGAAAAAAAATTAGCAACTTCCCCACTTTTAGTACATTGAGCTCTTTGGTTTTACTTTCCTTTAAACGCAGTAATCTATATTTTGCATTTCCCTTTAGTCATACTGCTTTTGCCTGGTAGCCAACATGCCTCGTTACAGCAAATGGAGGTTTAAGGCCACGTCTAGTTTATTCTCTTTGCTCTCTCTCTTCACTGCCTAGTGCGACTGCTTTTTCATTCCTTTTTGTCAGTCTCGCTGAAAACCTTTTTCTCCCTCTTTTGTGTCTCAGCTGAGCTTGTCTTTTGACAGTTCCCACTGGGTAATGTCACATTGCGACCTGCACCCTGTAGCTTTCTTTGCCGAGGAGCCTCATTTCTCCCTTTCTCCTAAACTTTATACTCCCTTTCCCATCTATTTTAGTTACTACGAGTCCCGCCACCTGCGGGCTCCCTCCAGCCTCCTCCCACCCCCCTTTTCCTCTCACGGATACAAATGTCACAAAGTTTTTTTCAGACGTTACTCTTGGTCTCTTTGTCCCCTCCCGCCAGCAGCCCCGTAGGCCTAAGGCTACCCAGCTTCTGACTGAACCAGCCCGGAGCCTGCTGAGGCCGAGGGGTGCGGGACGCTTGTGCCGCCGGGGTTTCGCCCGGAGGGGTAGGGATGAAGGCGGTGGGGCTGCGCCTCCCGGCCAGGAGTTCCTCGCTCCCCGCTCGTCCTGCGGGAGTCCCCTCCACGCAGGAGTGTTCAGCCGCTCTGTCCCCAGACGCGGTGAGTAACGATGACGCGATTCAAGCGAGGCGTTAGGAGTGAGCTAGCATCCCCGCCTCGCTCCGCCCGACCGTTAACGCCTCTCGCGGCACCCCGCTCCAGGGGCCGCCGCCGCTCCGCCCTTCCCACGTTTTTGTCCCCGGGCGCGTTCCGTAGCGCGTGCGGCGGAGGCCCGGGCCCCGCCTCTATGCGGCTCGCGCCGCTGCGCGATTGTGCGGGTGAGAAGGGCAAGGGGAGGGAGCGAGGAAGGAGGGAGCGCCGGTCGCGCGCACGGGCCACGCGCACGCCCCCGCCGTTGCCGCCGCCGCCGCCGCGCGCGCCCGGCCCCGCTCCGCTCGCAGCGACTCGCAGGCGCCATGGCGGCCGCTCGCAGCGACATGGCGGAGCCGGAGGGGCTGTTTCCCGGCGAGGCGGCGGCCGCCGCGGCCGAGGAGGAGGAGGCTGGGGCCGGATCCTCGTCGTCGCTTTCGTGCTCCGTGGCGGCGGCGGCCGCGGTGGCGGAGACTGAGTCGCTGCTGCTGCTGAACGGCGAGGCGGAGAGCATGTCGGAGCCGAGCCCGGAGAGCGCCAGCCAGGCCGGCGACGGGGAGGATGAGGAGGAGGAGGAAGAGGAGGAGGGCGGCGAGGAGGAGGAGAGCAGCCTGGTGGGGAGCAGTAGCACGAGCAGCGGCTGCTGCAGCGACGAGACCCGCTCGCTGAGCCCCGGCGGCAGCAGCGAGGCCGACGCCAAGGAGGAGCCCAAGGGCCCCCGGGGCAGCCAGGAGGACGGGCTGGGCCGCGGCGGCGGCGGAGGCGGCGGCGGGGGCAGCAGCTCCAGCAGCGTGTCCAGCGGTGGCGACGAGGGCTACGGCACCGGCGGTGGCGGCAGCAGCAGCAGCGGCAGCAGCAGCTGCAGCGCCACGTCGGGGGGTCGGCGGGGCAGCTTGGAGATGTCCTCGGATGGGGAGCCTCTCAGCCGCATGGACTCGGAGGACAGGTCAGTGTGCGTCCTCTCCCCGCCGGCAGCCTCCGCCTGCGCCCCTCCCCGGGGAACGGGGCGGGGGATCCCTAAGGTCCCGGGGCTGGTGGGCGCCATGTCCGGTCGCCTCCCCACTTCACAGCGCCGGGGGGCTCGGCAGCCCGCGCGCCCGGCCCGCCGCAGCGGCGAAGGGGCTCCTCTTCCCCGAGCGCCGATAGCCCGTCGCCCTGATCCCGGCCGCAGGGGCTGCAGGGCGGTGGCGGGGGGGGTAGCCACTGGTTTCTGCGGTCAACTTGTGCCGGGCGGGGCGGCGGGCGCTCCGCGCCCGCCGCGGCTTCTGCTCCCCCGGGCCCCCGTCAAAAGCCTGCCGCTGCGTTTGGGAGGAGGGGGCCCTGCGTGGGGCTGCCGGAGCTGCGGCTATCACCGTTAGGCGTTTCACAGAGAGCCCCGGAGCGGCCCCCGCTGCGATCTGAGCACGGGGCGCTGCCTGTTCGGGTGGCGATACTCGGTTGCAGCTTTCCTCAGAAGCTGGTGATTTTTTTTCAGAAGGTGCTTTTGGGGTGCTTTAGGGTTATATCTTGCACTAACGTCTAGGTGGGGTGTGCCAAAGCTTCAGAATGGGAAATGGATCTGTGGATGTGGCTTTACCTGCACCCGCACCAGGGTCTCTGCACTAGTGGTAGAAAGCTGAGTGGTAGCCTTTTCAAGCATAAGAAAAAAAATTTCTAGTTTACTAAAATGAAAAGGAGACTAGCTTTTCCATGTTAAGTGTGTGTAGGTAATAAGCATTCACAGTTAAGCAAGGGTCAGTCATTTGAGGCTCAAAGTCTTGTTTGAGTGAGTTCTGTAATAGTAAATGTAAGGATTATTTCTTAGATTTTTGTATGTTAGTGGTATGCGTCCCATTTTACCAAGACTTTAGCTGGATTCTTGTGGAAGGGGACGACCAAATTCTCACACATGGACAAATTCTACTTTTCAGGTCTGCTTTAGCCTACTATATCAAGTATTTCAAAGAACATGGCTTATGCTGCAGCTTTCTTGGATGTTGTGTGCAACGGTTTAATTGACAAACTGAAGAAAGAGTAGTCTTAAAATGCTGTAGGTCCCTTTGCTAATGAGTCCTTTCAAATAGTTGAAGAAACTTGGGCTATTTTTTAATCTCAATTTAGCATTAAAAAGTATCAGACTTCTCTGTTAGAGTTACAGTTAAGTAACAACTGCAATTTTGTTTGCACTTTCTTAAGATTGTTAACTGTGAAGAATTATGTGGTTTGGTCCAGGGATGTGCTTTCAATGTATGTTACATCAAATTCTGTGTAACTATACAAATACCCATCATTCAGAAGTGGGGCATTACTAGATCTGACCTCAGTTGTTAAAAAAAACCAAACCAACCCTTCGTGAGTCAGTTCCCCAAAACCATGTAATTGGCCTAAAAGTCTTAAGAGAAAAACTTAAGTTCTCTGGGTTCCATCTGACGTTTTGTTTCTTCCAAACTTGTGCAAGATGGGAAAGGGGGAGGGGGGGGGGGTGGTGGTTTTCTTGGGGGGTTTGTTGGTTTGGTTTTTCAAAAGCTGAGATTTTATGTGGCTTCACGTAAGTATGGGAGTAGACTTATGGAAAAACAACAGGTACATAATGGAGTTTTATGATAATTGTTTCTTGTTTTTCATCAAATTGAAAACTAAATCCAATCCTGATCTTATCTGAGTGTGTGTCAGCTTGTGGGTTGAGGAAATAACAGAAATAACATGCAGGGGTTTTCTGGAAGTACAGTGTTGTTGTGTCTTGCTTGTGCACTGCAGAACTAGTGTGCTACTTTCTCTGTCACTGTTCTCCATGGTTCTCTTACTGTAGTCACACAGTTCAATCTACCTGTGTTCTCATTGTTGCTCCTTTCCAGTGCCGTTGGTACAAACTCTGTTGCAGGACTTGGACTCTTTGCGTTTAGTGGTTTAAATAAGGACTGTGCCTTGTTTTAATCTTTGCAAAGTTTTATGTTGGACTTACAGGCTGAAAACTTGGGGTGCCTAGAGGGAATTTTCTGTTGTAATTTCAAAGCCTGCTTGTTGAGTTGAGTAGAAAAAGAGCAATGCTACCAAGAGTGCCATTTGTTATTCCTCATGGTCAAAAATTTCATTTAGTGTGCACTCTTTGCTGCAGCATGGTAGAATGCTTTATTATTTTTGCTGCACGTAGTCCAGCAAGTCACTGGCTTGACCTAGTGATCGAAATTGTTGCTGCTGCTTGGAAGCCAGTCACAACGTAATCTTGTGCGTTTTAGATGATCAGACAGACAAGCGGAGCATTGCAAAAGGTAGGGGATGTACTCAAGAGCTAAAGAGTATGAGGGTTGGGATGGTGAGATACTAGGGAAGAGCTGGGAACAGTTTATACTTACAGGTGGAGGTACAGGTTCATGATAATATATTCAAATCCTTAAAGACTTAATAATTCATTAATTTGGTCGCTTCTGCTTTAAAATACAAGTTATGTAACTATTGGGGAACAATATTCTGTATTAAGTGATGTTTTGTATGAAATAGTATATTGTACAGTACTTCATGACCTTTGCTGGCTGCATGTGTCTCTGAAGGCCTAAGAACTTGGTGTCTCGCAATGTGTCATAAAGTAAGATTACCTGGGGGAGGGAAGAGAGAGAAAAGGAAGGAGAGAGATTGAACTAACATGCTTGAAGTTACAGTCCTTGGGTTAAATGAGAGGAAACTGGGAGAAGATTATACTTGGTAAATATTCTCCTGCTGTAGGCAGGTTTGGTAACATTCAGATCGTGCCCCTAGGCTTGGGATTTTTTTTTTTTCTTGCTTCCTCTTTAGAAAATTTGAATAAATAAAAGGGTGTGTTAAGAGCACCTGAATTCCATGAGTGATCAAATTCCTCTTTCCCTGTGTATGATCTTAGTCATTCTCCACAATTTTCCGTGTGTTATCTCTTTAATTTTTGTTTTAGTGGTATAAAATATAAAACAAACTACAAATAAAACAGCTGAACAGGAAAATTTTGCATATGATCAAAATATAACTGCTGTTCAGCAACTTCTATCACTAACATTTTGGATGTATTTTGAGAGTATCTGCTAACAGAATAAATAATTTGGGGCATTGCAACACAAGAAGCAAATATAATGTTGAATATCAATGTGCTGAAACTTAGTTTGACTTTTAACCAGCTATTTCCATGCACATAGACAGACTTGATACTCTGTTAAACATATTTGTCTTCCCCAAAAAAACCCAGAAACCAAAAAGCAAAACCCAAACTGACACCTAGTATAACCAGGTGGCATTTTCAGCTCAGTGTTATTAGTAATGAGAATTGAGTTCAATAACTCTAGGACTGGAAGGGTATCTCATTGATCTGTAATCATTACAGGTTTTTCCTGAAAATTTTGCCAAGTTCCAACTACTGTGCTAAAGTTTGTCAATGACTTTTGAGCAAGCTCAAATCAGCTGTCTCAATAATAATAAGCTGCATTCAAGTCAATTTTCTTGTGCCTTTCCCTGTCTTCAGACATGGAAAGACATGTCTTCAGCTATGTGCTGAAAGGATGGATGTGTTTCTCCAGAGTTCTGTGGAGCAGCTATTCTTATTGCGGTGCTGACAAACATTTGATATGACTTGAAAAGAAAAAAAAAAGGTTCTGTTAATTATAAACACAGGTACTGAAGCCAGATCTAAGCAGATGCATGGATTTGGATATAAATCAGCTGATTTGAATGCAGTGAAGAAGCATCTGCAGTTCGCTGATGTGTTATTGCTGAGCTACATTATTTACTTAGAAACACTAAGTGTTAGATTACTGAAATAATTTAAATACTGTTTACTGGAAAGTTTATTATGAAAGTATATATAAATCTGAAATAGTTTATCAGATTTTGTTTGATTTGGAGAACAGTGGAAGGTCTTGCAATTGTAATAATTTGTTTAGCAGAAATATGTGTAGTAAAACTATATGAAGGGCTTTTTTGTTCACCATTGTGAATTTGTCTTGCATCTTTGTAGTCTCACCTAGAAGTTACCTCGGTCTTTCATTCTTCTAACTGCTAACTTCTTTAGCAATTTATCCTTTGGTCCCTCCTCTTACTAAGGAAGAAGCACTGAAAAAAATGTTTCAGCTGGAGCTACAGGGTGTTTTGCTGACTGGTATAGAAGTGCTGATTGACTAACTGGTAGGCCAAATGTAACAGGTTGTCGTTGGACCTATGTAGTAGTAATCTTTCCCTCAGGCACAGCACTAATTAATGTCCATTCTTTTCACAGAGGGGGTAATTTCCATGTAACTTGTAAGGCTTGCTTTCCTTTTTTTTGGGGGAGGGGGGCNGAGACTGGGGGCAAGGGGCAGGGGGGCGAGGAAGATGGGATCCTTTCAAGCTTACTGTTATTCACCAACAGAAGCAGTTATTGGGAGGGACTGACTCAAAGAAGACAAAAGTTTCCTTGAGTATTATTGAGTATATCTTAACCATATTAGACTTATAGAATACTTCTAGAAATGTTACTATTTTGTTCCTGTGTAACAGATGAGCAGTTTTGAAAACGTATGTTTCAGAAAAGTTTTTCAATAGTAAACCTTTTTTTTGCTTCAGATTGTCAGGTTCGTTCATTTTATCGAGTGAAATGAGGCAGTGTGTAACTAACAGGTTGAAAGAGAAAGAGATTTAGGCATGAAAAATCCAGGACCTAGGCTGAGGTTCTTTAATGTTTAAAATGAAGGCTTTCTCAAGCTTTAATATGTATGCTGATTTAAAAATATTAGTTACTTAGAGGTTTAAATATAGTTGTTATTTTACCTAGTTTTTAAGCTCTTAGAAGTGAGGATTTTTCAAGACTGATTAGGCACTATGACGTGAGTTGTATGAGTGATATTTATGAAGGCAGAATAGTAAATTTGAAATATAGTAAGGAAGGCATATGGTGCTAATAGGTATGTGTCGTGGATCCATGTGACCAGGTTAAAAAGAGCTTCAGGCTTCTCTTTGCTGTATAATCTCACTTGTTCCTATCCAGAAAGTGAAGAATCATTCATTAGCACTTACGGCAAGGTGGTTAAGTCATTAAATTATTTTAGCATGTGTGTAATATTGACATGGCAGAGTGGGCTATATAGGAGATTACCTGAGATTCCAAAATTCTGCTGAAAGTTATATTTGCAGTGTTTCTGACTGCATTTATTGTTGCTCTTGTTATTTGCTTTCAAATTGCAAAATAAACCCCTTGTTTCTGTAATGGTTATGTTCAGGCCTTTCTGGCACTGAAGAAAATAGCTTTTGATGGGAAGACAAAACAGCCCAAATATTTTGTATGGCAAGTATCTTTATTGCTAAAGCTGTTGGTTGGTATAATTGAGTGGTTAACATGAAGTCTTTTTGTGAACTAGATGAAAGAGCTTGGTATAATGAGCTTTTATAGTTATTGTAGTAAGATGTAAATATACTTCACAGAATTTGAGAAAAATATTTTCCTATTCAGTGTAAGAGATGAATGGTATTGCTTTTATATTGGATTTGTACATCCACACAGGTCTACGTGCATTTAGTTTAAGTTTGTAATGTCATTAAGTCTGGTAACTTCTGAATATGAGGTTTGATTGGTGGGTTGTTTCAAGGAATTTCCGAGGCTATAGTGGAAAGAACTGTGTTGGTGTTTTTTTGTTTGTTTGGTTGGGTTTTTTTTTTTTTTGTCTCTTTTCTGCTTTCCAGTTACATTAAACAGGGTGTTATGTGCAGCCTGAGCATCCATTTGGTAAAAGTGTGACATCATGCATTTCTGGAGTTGGTGACAGATCAAACTAACTTTTGGATGATGCAGGGGAAATGTTCTACTGTAATCACTCTTACTCCAATTTGCACAGTTTTCCAGTAGCTTTAATATATTTACATCTCTTTTGAAAAACACTATCCAGTTAGAGAATAATGGTAGGGGAATGACCAGTATGCAGAGCTGGCATGGAAGACAGCAGTATGGAAGTATACCTAGAACTCATTGTGTTGGGGTAGTTGTAGAGCAATCTGTTATAGGATAGGAAAGTGGGGATGTGGCATAGAAGGGAGTAGATGGAGCATTTGAGATGGGTTTCTGGAAAGGAGGGGATGTGAGAAACACAAAATTTAGGTTAGGGAATGAGAGATGCCTAATAACCTGAAGAAAAAAGCAAGAGCTTAACACAAAGGAAGTGAAAAATTGGTCCCTGCTGTAAAGGAGCCAAGTAATTGCAGGGAATCATTGAAATATGTGGGAATGTAATCTCCAGTTAAATTGTGCAGGAGAAGGGATCAGAAGAGGTGGGGAACTCCTTTGTGTGAACAGTGAGTTTTATCTACTCTCTCAGTTGCTGTTAAAAAAAATACGGTGGTGTGACTTGCAGGGAAAAAAAAAGTTAGTTTCAGAAGATTCTTCAAGATAGACGTTTCTTTGTTTTGTTATCTATATTAAGTGGTTCCTTTTTATGACTTTATATGCTTTCTCTCTGGAGTTGTTCACATTTAGAACATGAAAATGCTCAAATGAATTTGTTTTAGGAAGCATAACATGGAATATTTATAGTTTTCTATTTATCATTGGTTTTGTGATGTGCTAAGATAGCATTTACAATTGTCAGATGTGATTTTGCAAAACTGAAAACCAACAGATAAACAGGGAAAAGATTTGAAGTCTCTCACTCAAGGTATTGGTGTACTTTTCTTCCTTTTGTGGTGGTAAAGTGCAAACAAAACAAAACAAAAGACAA